>JAJLVH010000185.1:0-13782 GCA_030570155.1 Magnusiomyces magnusii
CTTTTTTTGTAGTTTAAATTTTGTAATTTTTTTTTTTTTTTGTATTTCTTAATCCCTCCTGGCAGAGATAAAGCTTACAATTTCTTGTAAACCAGTTAGACTGTTCAAGAGAGTCGGCATGTCCATTTCAGGACTTACCCGTCTAAGTCGTTCTCGTTCTGTTTTCAAGCAAAAAGAGCATTCAACCAGAATATGTCGAACCTGTTTGCAGTTCTCTCCACATTCACAATTGTGGCTGTCCTTTCTGGATTCCAAAAACCGTTGATACCAGGCTCCAAAGGCGTCGCGACCGGTCCTGAACTGCGTGATGCTGCTCATTTTTCTGCGACCGCAATTTCTCAAAACTTTTACCGTGACCAGATTAGGCACTCTATCAATGCTAAACATGTCAACCGTATTCTCAAAAAATCACATAATTATTAAAAAACAATCACATAATTATTAAAAAACAGTCATTATATTTATCTTACAAACAACTTTCAAGAAAGCGGATTTAGCTCAGTTGGGAGAGCGCCAGACTGAAGTCTCAGTCTAGTATATCTGGAGGTCCTGTGTTCGATCCACAGAATTCGCATTTTTTCTAACAAACTTTTTTTTTCTTTTTTTTTTTTTTATTGTCAATTTAAAATAATCAACGTTTATAAAACTACAAGTATATATATAGATAATAATAAAAAAAAAATTATTTCTTATCCAACAATGAAACAATCTTTTGTTCAAGAGCCTCAATACGGTCATCACGTTCTTTGAGTTCTTCAATCAAAAACTCAAACTTCTTGTCCAAAGACGTGACAGCCTTCAAGACTTTGTCAGTGGTGGTTGAGCCGTTTGTAAGAGTGGTGGTGGTGGTGGTGATTGCAGAGGTTTGGCCGTTGGATTGGAAGCTTTTGGGTATGGAAATCGTGGATGATGCTTGCTTGCCGGAAGATGAAACAGTTGGTTTGGTATCGGTATTTTTGGGCTCACTGTTGGGTGCAACCTTGGGCTCAATCTTGGACTCAGGCTTGGACTCAATCTTTGCAGCTTCTCCAAGCTTTGGCTTTTCGTCTTTTGGCTCATCGGCCCATGAACTTTCTTCATCTTTAAGAGGTTCAGGAACATTGTCTTCAGCCTTGTTGGCTTTGGCCAAAAGTTTATTGACATTCTTGGACCCATTCAAAAGATCGTCAATATCCTTCTTTTCGGGTCCAAGAGGTTCTGTAGGCTTTAGTGGACCAGGATCAGCAAGGGTGGCTGAGGCTTCAGAAGCCGCGACAGCATCGGGACTAGCTGGTGTACCGGGAACCTTGACGGCGCTAGTATTGTTTTTGACAACTTTAGGAGATGGAGGAACCTCTTTAGTTTTGGGAATTTCCTTACTAACATGAGACTCAACAACTTCAGCACTAGTACCGTCAAAAGCAGCTTGTAAACTGACAACTTTAGGAGCAGCGTTTTGACCGGAAATCCATTCGTCAGCAGTCAATGAAGCAACGCCTGCAAAAGCAGGAGGATAGATATCATCTTGGAAAGTTTCAGCTCTTCTGGGAACAATGAAAGAAATGGGTTCAATTGCATTATCGCGAACAGACTTGAAGATGCGAACGACTTCGTGTTCTTTGACATGGACAGCGCGTTTTGGCAAAAAGGCCAAGCCACGCTGAGGCTCGGTAGATTGGTACTCCGAAAGAGGAAAGAATTGGTCATTTTCAAACTCAAAGTATCGAATATTACCATCACCTTTGCCAGCAAGATACAAGCAATTGGTATCGGAATCAAAAAAGGGAAGAAGAATACCAGAAGAGGAATCAAAGTAGCGAAAGTCGCCGATAGGACCTTTGGCGATATCGGTGGAATCCCAAAGAGCATATTGTCTGTCACTCATACGCGAAAAGCCAGTGGAAACAATACGGTCGTAAGGGCCCATCCAGGCAATGCGGCTTGCTTTAGAACCGCCGTGACTAGCGCCTTCAGACACAACCTTTTCGGCACGGACGTCCCAAACGCGAATCTTCTTGTCTCTGCAGGCAGTAGCAATAAGGGAGCCATCGTAATTGAAGGCAAAAGAGGTGACAATGTCTTTATGAGGAAGGGTATAAAGAGGTTTTCCAGTTTCAACGTTCCAAACCTTGACGGAGTAGTCAGCGGAGGAACTGGCCAAAATATTTTCAGCCACTGGATGCCAATGGATATGGCCAACTTTACGGGTATGGCCAGTGAGTTTCTTGAATGGAGCGATTTCCTTGATATCTTCGGGGTCTTCGTAGACGATTTTGTAATCGGCAGGAATCTTCCAGATAGCAATGGTGCCGTCATCGGAACTTGAAGCCACGACGGAATCGTCAAAAGGGTTCCAATCGGTATCCAAAACGGTGGCAGTGTGACCGCGGAAAAGAGGGATTTGGTCGGGAAGCTTGCCACGGACGTCTAAAGGAATGACTGCAAAGGCGCCGCCGCCCGAAGAGTCCCAATTGACTGAAAGGTATTTGGGATTGACCTTAATGAGATTCGAATCCCAGGCATTTTTACTTATACGAATGTTGTCGTAGATAAGTTCGCGTTTGGTGCTTTGGCCATAGATATGGCGGTATTTGGAAGGACGGACGAAGCGGCTAGAGGTTTTTTTTTTTGGAGTTAGTGATTGATCCTACCGGGTCATAAAGTCAAGAAAATGGATTTTACCTCATTGCGTTTTGGCAGAATTTGGTTGGAGAAAAAAAACTGAAAAAACCGAAAAAAAAATAAAACAAAAAAGTGCGGGTGACGTGGTAAAAGGTCACGTGGCAGTGCTATGTCCAATCGTGACTAATCGCTAATCAGTATTATTAATAAGCATTGATAAGCAATTATGTAGTCTTTAGAAAGTGCCTAAACTTCCCAATCCGGCACTCTAATCGACTGCAATTACATAATTGCTAAAGTAATAGCGCAGAGTTATGACTCAACTCACTTTAGTGGTGTGATGTTTTTTTTTTTTTTTTATAATTTGCAAAATACTCGGGCTCTGATTGGATTAAAAGACGAAGCCGTGTGTGCAGCATGTGTCGTCACTGGCACGCGCTATGATTGGCCAAATGTCTCGATCGGTGATGGATTACGGGTTCGAACCAGGTTAGGCTCTTTTTTCAGGACCCAAATCTCGATTGTTTTGGTTGTATCTTTCTTAAACCACCTCGTAAAACCAGTTTAAAATGTTCTTTGTTTTATTATTAGTCTATATTGTGTTATTAGTCGTCGATGTTATATATAGGTATCAGTTATTTTTTTGCAGTTTTTGGTAGGTGGCTTACATCATGGCAATAAGCTACACACACTCGTTGGTTCATTTGGCCTGGAGATTTAAACTTGACCAAAACTGTTCCACTGCAATCGTGTAAATCTGGATCTCTCAATGCTTCACAGACTGTAAGAGTCACATCGTCATCATCATCGTCATTGATTCTAGAGGTATTGTTGTTATCAGCCTGCTTAGCAGCTGCAATTGCAGCGTTTCGTTTCTTTTGTCGCCAAGGAAGTGCGGTTGATTGAGAACACAGATATTTATGGGTTTCCCCAGATTTAAACACTCGTGTAGATCGGTGATTATACGAATACTGATCAACTAGTTTTATCTCCTTTACTATGGAGTTTGCCAAAATGCTGCGACCTTCCATAGTTTGATACCGAGGAGAATCAATACGATCATTTTCACTATCTTCGCCTGTAGATCCAATAAATGAAGGATCCAAGTAGAAATGAACGCAGATCAATGGAGATCCGTTTGCTCTGCGAGCTCGAATCAACTCGTATAAAGTGTTTTTCAATTGTTCATAAGAAGAAACTCGGTACAATTCTTGCACTGCTTCAGATTTGGCATCTTCACCTTTTCGGCGATAATTGCGGCAGTGTCGACAATTATTATTGAAAAAGCCGGTGGTACTGGCAAATTCGACTGCAGGTTTAAACAATGCACATTTTTTGCAGTACAGCATATGTGGCTCGTGCAGTGGCGTGTTTTCAAACATTTGAAATAGGGAGCTACTAGTTCCAATATCGGGTATCATCCTTATGTTGGTTGAATTTGAAGAAGAGGTTGAATTGGGGGTTGGGAAATACATGGTATTAGTTGAATGAGATATAGGAGAAATGGGGGAATGAATAGAAGACGTAGTAGTAGAAGTTGAAGATATTGAAGAAACTGAAGAACGACTTGGAATAGAAGAAGGAACAAATGCAGAAGAAATAGCTGAAACAGGAAAAACAACAGAATTTACAGGATTGATTAAATTAGTAGTGGGAGTAGTATTTAGAATGTAAGGATGAGCAGATAATCTAGGTAATTGATCATTAGTAGGAAGTTGTTGAATATGAAGATTTTGAGGATGTTGATGAAGTTGATGTTGATGTTGATGTTGATGTTGATGAGTATTAGTTTGAGGAATAGGAGGTGGAAGTTGATTATGTTGCCATGCAAACTGTTGATTCATAACAGGATCCATAAAGCCATGGTACGGATTGGCAACAGGAGTAGCGATAGGGGGTTGGAAATCATACTGGCAATCTTCAGACTTGATGGGGGTATGAGCGGTAGTTGGAGAAATGGGGCCTAGGTGGTGAGAAGGACGAGATAGTGGAACGGGATAAGGCGAGTAGTAGGCAGTAGGCAGATGCTGGTGGTTCTGAGAGGAGTTCTGTTGAGCCATGACTGGAACCTCTGCGTAGGGACTAAAGAGATACGGTTGGTGGATGCTGCTCATGGTGCGTAGCGATGGTTTAGACTTAAGTAGCAAACAGAAACATATTTATAGACAAAAGACCCAGGAATAAAACTGCCCGTTTCAGGCATAACTAGGCCAGTGCAGAGCCCAACCGATCCTCATGCATACTATCTGTGGCCATGCAAGGCATCTGGGATTCAATGCCACCGGTTATTTATAGACTGTCGTATATTCCATGACTATGACTCTGACCTACGACTCTGACCTATGACTCGGTCGCCCACTGCGGTAAGCGCTGTTCAGGCAATCTCCAAAGGATCTCTATCTGTGTCGCTGACAATCACCTGGCTTTCCCCGTGATAGTCACGTCTCAGCTGCTCTTCAAAGTGCTTCTTCAGGGTTGGCAAATAGCCGCGTTCTGTGTTGGAGTGGCCGCACACAATCACGCTTTTCCCAGTCTCCACAAAATGCAACAGTTCGTGGTGAGACATTTCGCCTGTGAAATAGACATCGGCCTCGTACTGGCTGTCTTTAAACACGCTTCCTCCAGAGCCTGCACAAACAGCCACGCTGTTGATCACGGGTTTTTCCAAATTGGACCCACGATGGTTTGCAGTCAATGCCACCTGGATCTGTGACATTCCAACCAAGCTTTTGACGTTTTCAATCAACCTTTTCATCGAAACTGGCTCTTTGAATTCAACAAGCCGCCCCATTCCTCCCTGCTCATGGCCACTAACCAGTTGTTTATTGCCAACAAGCGCTTTACGGGGTTTGTACTCATTGTCTGCGTTTCCAAGTCCATCGGCAAGCCAATCATTGACTCCTCCTTCTGCAGCATCAATAGATGTATGAGGACAGTAAACACTGATTCCAGCCTGCACAAGTTTGACCAATGATGTTTGTTGCGGATCTTTCAATGTAATAGACTTGAGTCCTCGGAAAATGAAGGGATGATATGCAATAATAAAAGACACATTCTTGTTTAATGCTTCATTCACCACGGATTTAGTCAAATCAATAGTCATCATCACTTTGATTTTTTCATTCTCGCTAGTTTCAGATCTGTTCTTGCTAGCCAAATTGGGTGGACATTCTAATAACAATCCAGTGTTGTCCCAAGAACTATCTGCAAGTTCAGCAGGAATGAGTTTTGTGACTTTTTTTTTTTAATTTTGTTTACATGTTAATAGTTGTAAAAATTAATTGACGAATTGTTATTTTTTGCTTACACGATTTCTTGATGATGTTGATTGCACGTTGAGATGCCATTGTTGGTGGTGTGTAGAGAATCAAACAAGTAGCAACTAAAAAATCTTTATTTACGTCCACTTGTGCCGATTTATGGTTGCTGTTTAAGGATTATATATGTAGTCACATGACAGCAACTATTTATCTTTCTCATTTTCACCATTATCATCATTCAAAATCATTGAAATGGCTCGTTTATATCCAAAATCAAAGCTTCGTTCTAAAATCCGTAAATCCTCCGGATCTTCCGTCAATACCAAAGCATTGTCTCTCATTTATTTGGACTACGTCATGTTTCTTGAACGGCTTCTTCAACAAGCTGATGAAGTAGCTGATGAAATGGGAGACAAAAAGATTTCTAAACGGAATATCGATGCTGTTATGGAAGTAAGTTTTCTCACCATTACTGTTATTAGTTTTTTTTATTAACTTTCATATATAGAAAACTTTAAAAGAATTCAGAGGTTGATCATTTACTATGTACTTATTTATTCATCAATAAACGTTTATTGAATTTTGAGATATTGAACCATATCAATGGCTCCTTGAGGATCCTGTTTGTTATATACAAAAAGCCCTTGAAGCTGGGCAGTGCTGACCGTAGTTCCCAATTTAACAATTGCATCCAAAAACTCTTGACACTTTTCTGTTTCACCTTCATAGAATCTCAAAAACATTTGTTTGATTTGATACTCTGTAGCATTGTCAATCAATTCTTTATAATCGACTCTTCCTGGTCGAATAAGTGCAGGATCCAGCTTTTCTGGATGATTGGTTGTCATGAAAATCAGTCGTTCGTCTGCTGACGCAACTCCGTCTAATGCATTCAATAATCCTGAAAATGTGACTCCTGAAAAGTATCCTTGGTCTTCTCCAACCTGCTTTCGTTCATTGAATGCGGCATCAATGTCTTCAAGTAATAATATACTTCGCTCTGGGACATGGTTCATTAAATGGTTTAATCGATCGTCCGTCAATGTAGCTTCCGATAAATTCAAAATACATATATTGTAATCCAATTCTCCACAAAGGGCTTGAATAACTGACGATTTTCCACTTCCTGGAGGTCCATACAACAAATATCCTCGACGATATGGAATGCCTCTATCATAATACCATTTTCCAGATCCCAAAAAGTCACGAACGTCATAAATCAACTTTTCCTTCAAACCTTTAGCCAGGATAACAGAATCCAAAGTTCTTTTTCTTCTTGGTTGACCAAACGGCCTCCATTCCGGTCCAAACGAGGTATAAATAACGGTTTTCCCTTCTTGAACCTTCATTGCTCGATGCTGGGCTTCTGTCAACATGTCTTGTAATAAATGCTTGTCGCGGTATAATGTAGTAATGGTAATAGTTTCAAAAGGAGTTCCTGAAGTCAAATCCATAAGTCTTCCAGATCGTTCACGATTAACCAGCATAAATGCGCTTTTATAACGAATCAAATGTTTACCAGGCCCAGGAACAAGATTGAATTTGGTAGTCATACTACCGTTATCGTGCTGTTTAACAGTGGTATTGATACTCAAATGACGACTAGATCTTCGCGGATAATTAGACATCCATTCCAAAAACCAAGTATACGATTTGTCTTTGCTTGGGATTTCCAAATCTACCAACATTTGCCGATACAGAAAGCTGCTTCCTTTTAAAACGCTTTGACGTAAAATGGCCAAACCTGCGCCCAAACCCATGAGTCCAAAGCCCTAAAAAAATTATTGTTAGATCAGTTATTGTTAGTTTGATAGTTGATGGTTTGGTCTTACAGCTGCAAAATAAGGATTTGATTCCAGGATTTTAACAATAGTACTATCATGACCAAGTCGTTCAGCCAAAAGATCATTGATGGCGTTGTTGTTGGAGTTTTCACTTGGACTAGAACGTTGGTCTTTTTCAAGATCTTCAACCGAATCGGTCAAAATCGGAGTCGGAGTCGAAGCCGAAGTCTCGTTAGAACCAAACCAGCCCATTTCAATAGTTTTTCAGCTTCTAGTTCAGGTTCAGCTTCGATTTGCGATTTTCACGACCAAAAAAACGACGCCTGTGACGTTCACGTGATTACCGATATCCACAACTCAAAGCAAATCAACCTCTTTTTTCTTCTTTTTTTTCTTTTTTCTTTTTTCTTACCTTCAACTCCAACAAAAATGACTGAACCTCCTATTCTACCATCCCGTCCTGATGATCTTCTCATTGGCGGAATCTCGCCTTCACGACTAATTGACGATCTTCGTGCCTTTTCTTTTGGCTCAAATTACTTGGCTTTAGAACCAATTGCTGCTGCGGCCGCTCTGGCTTCTCGAAAACGTCGACACCCTTTGAACTTTACATTCACTGCAGACTCAAACCTTCATACTGCTCTCATGGATTTTCCTCATCCCATCTTCTATTCCTTACTGGTCGATCCAAACAATATCAAATCCTTTTACCATCTCTACATCCAAGTCTTTTCTGATCAAGACGTTTCAAACTTTTCGGATCTCGACTTTCATTTGATTAAAGACAAAACTGTAACTTGTCAATCTTTTGAATCTTATGAATACTTTTCTTCAACCCATTCTGTCCGTATCAAAGTCAGCATCAAAAAACCTCTTTTGGATGACTCCGTTTGGGCTTTATTCACAAAAGATGCAATCAATGCTCGTTATCAAAAATTCAAATGGATGAAACCTGGCTCTTCTTGTCCGACTCCTTTAATGTCTTTAAAAACTTTTCTTAAAGCTCTGGTTAGACCTCTCACGGAAGACGGTAGAGCGCCTGTTCAAAAAGAAGGAATGTCTGTTAATGTTCGTTTGACTCCTGATCTTTTAGAAACAAAGTTTGGTTTCACTTCAACTTCTGAAAATGACGAATTGATTCCTCCCGACTTGTTTCACCCACAGTCTCAAGACTCAATTGATTTGGCTTTAAACTTCTTTTGTTATATTCATGAACTCTTGTTGCACATTTATGACATTACTAATGATAATGTGCCTGCTTCCTTTTATGAATCTTCTCCATCTCTTAAACTTCAAGACGCTTTGCCGTTGATTAAACAATTCTTTAATGATTCCACAAAAAGTGCTTCCTTCATCACTCCTGATCACCCACTACCTGGATACCAACAATACCAAGCTCGCATCACTTCTTGGGATGACCTCACCAATTATCAAAAAGATCAACGTGATAAATTAGAACAAGCATTCATTACTCTTGGTGCTACTCAAGAAATGTCTGATTACGCAATCATTGGCCGGTACGAAAAAGAAGCTATGAGTGCTCAGTTTGAAAAAGATGGCAACAGAAAAATTCCCTTTTATTTTGAAGCTTTAAAGTATATTGCACGAATCAGAAATTCTGAAGCTCTTGAAATGAAAGCTATGGAATTGCTGTCATTGGGTGCCGTGACTGCTAGTGATTTAGAAGCTGCTTACAATAAGTTTGAATTACATTTAAGTGACGATCCTGCATACGTTGAAGCCGAATTGATTCCACGCTACGAACAGCGACTTGAAGTTTTTCCAAATGACCGCAACATTTATCAACAAGCTTTAAAAACGATTGCTACACATATTGGTAACCCCAAATTTTTAAAACACGCCAATACTGTTCCCATGTCTGACAGCGAAGCTTATAATATTTTGGAAATTGACCAGCAATCGAATAATGAGTTTATTCATCTTGTTTATGAAACAAAAATGCAAGATGGACGGCCTGATGATGTCAAACGGCTTAAGCTTGCGTTAAAACATATTGCTGTTAAAAGACAAAGCAACATGTTGTTGAACATTTACGAAACTGCAGTTAAAGATGATTCTGATGATGAGTGCAATGGTGTTATGGAGTTGAATGAAGCGTATGCACTTTTGGGTGCTGAACCACAAACTGACAACAAATCGGATGTATACCCTTTTGATATGTTGATTGCATTGTATAAAGTTAGAATCGAGGACAATCCGGGAGATATCTTGTTGTATAGAAAGGCATTAAGGTCGATTGCGACACACCGCAACAGCAAGGTTATTCAGCGATTTTTGAGCGGAGATCCCGGTAGCGATTTAGCACGCAACAGTGAATGGCCAGTTGGGTTGGAAAATATTGGAAATACGTGTTATTTGAATTCGTTGTTGCAATACTATTTTTCAATCAAGCCACTTAGAAATTCTGTGATTGAATTTTGCGACAAGAATGAAAGAAAGCTTGCATTACCAGTGACAGAAAAGGAAAAGCGAGTTGGAGGCCGTGTTGTTTCTAAAGCTGAGATTTTACGTTCACGAAAGTTTGTGGTTTATTTGGGTGAGTTGTATAAACAATTGATTCATACACCGTCATCTTATATTAGACCCAAAAAGGAGTTGGCGTTTATGGCATTGGTTGTTGCGGCAAAAGATCCAGATGAAAAAAAGTATGTTGAAATGGCTGAACGGTTGTCTAATGGGGTTGAAGAAGAAGAAGAAAAGGAAGAAGAGAAATTTGATAGTAAAACACATGGAACTGTGATTGTTCATGATTCGGAATCGGTGAATGAAGTATCAAATACGCCATATCTTTCAGCAGTTGAAAGTCACGGAAATGGATCTAAAGTGACTGTAGAAAAGATTTCTACATCTACGACTACAGGCACTGTTTCAAGTACCCGGGAATTGACGGATTTAGAAGATAATGATACCGATGGAGATGCAGTGATGACATCGAGTCCTAAACGAGCAGCTGAAGATAGTGATGGAAACATGAGAAAAAAAGATAAAAAGGAAGAAAGTGATGAAACCAAAATTGGAATGGAAGAAGCTTTGAATGTTGGAGGTCAACAGGATGTGACGGAATGTATTGAAAATGTGTTGTTTCAAATTGAAGGAGCATCTGAGCCGTATGGGTATGGAGAAGACGGAGAACAAGAAGATATAGTTAAAGATTTGTTTTATGGAACTACGAAACAGTCATTAGAAGATGCCGAAACCGGGAAAGCTTTAGGGGCCGCCAAAACGGAACGGTTTTCAATGTTGATTGTGAGCATGACGGACAAGCCGTTAACGGTGTATGATGTGATGGACAATTATTTTGAAGACTCGATTGTTGAGCTTGGGGATAAAAAAGTGTTGAGAAAAGTAGCGGCGACCAAGTTTCCGCCGATTTTACAGTTGCAAATGCAACGAGTTCAGTTTGATATCCGAACACACCAAGTTTATAAGTCGACGTCTCCGTTAAGACTGCTGGACATGATTTATGTGGACCGGTATTTAGAAACGCAGGATGCGGTGTTGTTGGGCAAGCGACAAGAGGTGACGAAATGGCGAGCGGAATTGTTGAAGATGCGACAAGAGTTTGCGGAAATGTCGCAGCAGACGGGTGCAGGCATGTCGTTACAGGATACGCTTGAGTCGGCCAAGGAGATTTTGGAGATGCAGAACAAGCAAGAAGAACGGGATGGAGTGCAAGTGTCTACAGAAACCATTGAGTTTTTGACAAAGCATGTTGAGCAGTACAAGAAGCGGTTAAAGGTTGTGAAGGAAAGTATTGAAGGTTTAGAACAAAAGCTTGCGACGCAGTACGACGACGTTAGTTTTTGTAAACGGGGATACAAGCTACATTCAGTGTTTATTCACCGTGGGCAAGTGAGTTTTGGACATTACTGGATCTACATTCGGGACTTTAAAAAGGGAGTTTTCAGGATGTACAATGACAAGACGGTGACGGAGGTTCCGGAAAATGAAGTTACGGGAGAGATTGTGAAGGATGCACAAGCGACGGCGTATTACGTGACGTATGTGCGAGAAGATATGGTTGATGAGTTGGTGGAAGCAGTTTCTCGAGATATTCAAGAAGAAAGTGAAGAAAATGAAGAAGAAGTAGTGGATATGGCCAAAGCTGCGATTTCCATGGATAAAGATTTGATAATGATGGATTAAAGTTTTGTTACAAGGTAGTCAATAATAAAAGAATCAAATCAATTTCCGAAATGGACGAGCGGGATTAAAGTGATTTTGATTCAAGTGGGGAATCAAATTGGTGTGTAATTACCACGGGTGATGGCACCTTGAAATAAAATAAAATAAAATAAAATAAATAAAATAAATAAAATACAAAACATCAGCAACTATATCCTTTGTTTGTAATTTAATGATAATAATAATAATAATAATAATAATAAAACCTATTTCGCCAACATATGTCCCATTCTTTCAATTTTAGTCTTCAAATATTGATCCACTTCTTTTGACTGGAACCCGCCTTTATTCTGCCACGACAATGGCACCATCGGCACCCGTTCCGTGACCTTGATTTCCTGGTTGCGACCTTCAACAGCCTGGATCTTGTCAGGATTATTTGTCATGAGCTTCACACTATCACAATCCAAGTCGAGCAACATGGCCGTCGCAAGTCCAAACGAACGGGCATCAGCCGGGTGTCGCAACAACAAATTGGCCGTCACGGTGTCGGCACCCAAGTCTTGAAGGTTGTACGCTTTGAGCTTTTCTGCCAGTCCAATGCCGCGGCCTTCTTGTCGCAGGTAAATGATGACGCCTTCGCCTTGTTGTGTCATGTGACGTGCAGCCTCTTCGAGTTGTTCCCCGCAATCGCAACGGGCTGACCATGCGGTTTCACCGGTGTAGCATTCAGAATGAATACGAACAAGGACGTCTTTTTTCTGGTTTTGATCAACATCAACGTTATCAGCACTGTTAGATGTCGATCTTCCAGGGTACAAAACACCGTCATAAGCACCTCGAATCATACGGTCTTGTTGGGTTTCGCCAGGTCGGACTTCAAACAACGATTTGGAATGGATTCTGTTTCCAAACACAAACGCAATATGTTCTTTATTATCAACATTGTTTCGATAAACGTGTAAAAACACTTCCCCGCCCGTGGTCAACGGAATACGAGCTCTGCTTTCGCAAAACACAACGGGAAGGGTTTCTTCAAGCTTGATGTCTGCAATTGTGGATTTCTTAGTGCTACCGGTTGACGAGTTCAAGAGTGATAGATTCAATGGGTTGAGCATGGAATCGAGGGGTTGATCCTTTTCGTCAGGAATCGGGGTCAAGGCAGGAGATATGATGGACATGTTTGAAAAGTCTGTCAAAGAAGAAGATGACGAAGAAGGAGACATGAGAGAAGCGGCAGACGATAAAGAAAACGAACTGTCGTTTTGCTTAGTTAAAGAATAAGTATGAGTATCAGAGCACATTTTGAAAAAAGAAAGAAAAAGAAGGAAAGTAAAGAAATAGAAAGAAAGAAAGAAAGTAAAGAAAAAGAAAGAAGGAAAGTAAAAAAAAGAGTGTGATGGTTGATGGGCTGACAAATTGATATTGATAATAAAAAAAAATAAAAATAAAAAAAGAATTTCAACGTTCTTTTATAATAAAAAAAAATAAAAAAGAAACCGTCAAAATAAACGCATTAATCCAAATATTTCTTTTCTTCGTTTTGTTTATTCCTGTTGATTACTTGGATTCATGTTAATTACTTGAATTCATGTTAATTACTTGAGTTCATGTTGATTACTTGAATTCATGTTGAAAAAACAAAAAAAACCCGTCAAAATAAACGCATTAATCCAAATATTTCTTTTCTTCGTTTTGTTTATTCATGTTGATTACTTGAATTCATTTGAATTCATGTCGAAATAAAAAATAACAATTATTTGGTACCTCGGTCGTCATTTTTGTCGAAACATTTTTAAAATTAACTTGTGATTTACTTTTTTTTCTTTCATGGAACGTTTGCATGAAGGTATGGAAAAGCGTTGTTTTCTTCTATTTTTATTTCTTTTATTTCTTTTATTTCTTTCATTATTATTATTATTAGCGATAAAGACAAAATTGTCAGCTAGTTTATTGAAAAAAAACAAATAAATAAAAAGATAAAAAATAAA
>JAJLVH010000186.1:0-13773 GCA_030570155.1 Magnusiomyces magnusii
CTACTCGTTGTTTTCACAAGAAACGTACGAAGCATGTTGAAACAAATAAACAATGGAATGTTTTTGGGCTTGCTTTGCATAACCAAAAAGAGTTCAATAAAGTTTGTCATATTGGTAATCGATTGTGAAAACTTGACAGTTTCTGATGGGGTATTGTTATCATTTTCTTTTCCTTTTGGGTAATATTTACGAGGATCATCCGAAAGAATAACATTTGATAATTCGTATAATAGACCCAAACAAATAATAATCATACTAAGTCTGGCATAACTTGCAAGTTTAGATGGATCTTCTTCAAATAATCGTTCATCATATGCCACAACCATTTTAATGATTGCAGGGACATTTTCTCCAGACTGGCACGCCATATTGATTTTAAAAACAATTGAAGAAACAGTAGTTGCAAATGATAAAATGAAACCGGTAAACCCATTCACACGCAAAAAAGTTCCTTTCCACATGCGTTCGAAAACCGATCCGTAGTAAACAAGAATCAAAAACCATAGCCAGCCAGCATTTTCCGGTAACGACAAAAACGAAGAAATATCAGGGCTTCCTGCATACTTTTGTCCAGTTTGGTTCCAACTTCTGATAACTCTGACAATAACCAAACTAATGACCCAATCAAAGCCGTCAGTGAATTTGTGTCGAGCTGTTAAAATATAAAGCCACGAAATCCAGCCAGTGGCTCCCCAGTACCAAAAGTGATGCTCTTCTTCGACTAATGATGAACCAAACATGGATGCAGTGTAAAGGCCTGAAATTGCAAGTAAAACTAACCAAATTAAAGGTGAAGATTTCAACAAGTTCCATGAAACGATGATAGCACCAACAAAAGAAACAACAACAAAAACTAAACCCAACTTCATGAAACCTACTTTATAGTTGCTAGAGTCTTTGGAAAGAAGAGATTGGACGGATTCAAGATAACCAAATGCCATCTCTTCAGAGGTCTTGTAATCTTTAAATTCAAAAGTTTTCTCATGTTCTTTAGACATTTCGCTGAGCGACCACCATGTACATTTGAGTTTTTCAATTTCTGGGATATCATCAAAATCAATTTGACTTTCACAAAACATTTCATCATCTACTGAAAGATTCATAAAACCCGGGTAGCTTTTGTCAAGAATGTTGGTAATTTGGAACACATTTTGCTTCAACACTTTCCATTTGTCGGCAGGAGATGGCCACAAATCCAAGGCTTCTTTGAGAACGACACCAAGGGAGTTGAGAGGAATAGGGAAATTCAAAAGTGAAGCAAATGTAGGAACAACATCAGATTGAGAAATTTTTCTGTAAAACGAATAATCAGGGTTTGATGGAAGTGGTGCGTCAGTAGAAACTAGTTTTTCTGAAGAAACAGACTTGAATTTTTCAGAAAACAAAATTGCAGCTGCTGAAGTTTCACCAGAAGATGAACCGCCATGGTTTCCGGCTTCGTTCATACCATGATCGCCGACAACGACCAATAAGGTATCTAAAGACATGGTATTGTAAATTTTTTCTATAATATCATTCATTTCACGTTGCTTTTCCGGCATGAAAACACTCTTTGGACCCCCTTTGTGCCCAATATGATCAAGACCAAGGTAGTGTAAAATCAAAACGTCCCAATTTGCTTCAACATCTTCAGATGATTGAGCAGTGAATGGAGAAAGTTGGGTATCAAGATGTCTAGTAACATTGTTGTCAACTTCTGTAAAGTCTGCTACAAAAAATGATGCAGTGCCGTCTGTTTCGTTAAACGTATTTGGAAACAGCTTGATCCAGGTATCATCGCCAAACATATTAATTCTTCGACCAGAAGCAATGACTTGGGCCACCCAACTATCTTGGCCAGCCAACGTTGACGAAGTATCACCTTCAGCAATATTCAAGATAGCATCTAAAAAGTTTGGCGTTGAGCCTGTAGTTAACCCTTTAATTCGAGGCAAAGTGACAGTTGGCGGAGTCGAAAAAGCCGTAAACCCAATGGCTGTTTGGTTTCTAATTGAAGAATGAATGAATGGCATTGAAGAATCCACAGAAAATGCAAAATCTGACCGGAAAGCGTCTATAACCATAAACACCATTTTGGTGAATGGCGAATCAGGAAAACTTTCTGCGGGGTCTGGCACAAAAGTGCCTTGACCAGCTAGAATGATTTTTTTTGGGAAAAAGCCTTTGCCAAAAAAGAAAAGCCCCGTCAATTGGAGTCCCAACACAAGAATGATGCTAGTCCATCGTAATAATAAAGACATGTTGTAAAAAAAAAATAAAAATGTATAAACAAACGTGTATTTTTGATTTAAAAAGGGTGATGATGATTTGATAGAATGGGTATCAGCATATGGTTAAATGTCAAGCCTCTTGGAAATCGAAACAAACTAATGAAAATGGTATAAACAGTTGACAATGCCTTGCTAGAGGCAAATCAAGGTATGGAATTTGTGTTTTTTTTGTAGAAATGCCGAAATGAAAGTTTTTTGGTGAAGTTGCCGAGTTTTGGAGGTTTTAACCACCAAGAAACGGCCCTAACCCTGCTCGTCGCTCCACCTTGCCCAAATATTTTGCTTTGGTTGTGAAAACCTTTCGATCTTTTCGATATTTTTGCAATAAACGGTGGTTTTGCTGGTTTTATGAGATATTCCGTTGGATCTGGTTGATCGTTTATACCCCAATTGTTGTGTCGATGACATCAACGGTTTTGATACTACCTCATCAAACTTTGTTATAAACACAAAATAAGAAGCTTAGTGCTGCATACCAAATCCATCCATACATGATACTGTCTTAACAACTGAAACCATGAACGTTAACAAAACTGTTGGCGAAACCTTAGAGCTCAATACACGGCCAAGAGCATATTCCAATTCCTCGTCGTCTTCATCTTCGCTGGCTTCTCCGGTATCTTCAAACGCGCCATGGACAACATCCCCAGTAGGCCAATCCAGCATGATATCCTCAAGCAGGCGCCCAAGCATAGGCTCCGTCGTCAATTTGAGTGACACTTCTACTGCGACGTCTCGACGGGGTTCGGTGGGTCCGACTTCACCGGCATTACGAGCTACTTCTTTTCGGCCGGCACATCCAAAACCTCGAGGAACTACCAGTTCTACAACTCCATCTGGAACAGCGGCTGGAAATTCCACAGTATCAAGCAACCCTAATATATCATCATCTCCTCCACTTCTTCCGTCCCAAGTCTTAAACCCTCCAGTGGCAAACGGAACTAAAGCTATACAATTCACATCCACCTCAGGCTATTACAAACCGCCGCCACCATCAACCATCGCTGCCTCTGCAGCTGCCCATGCAGCAAAACCCAAAGAAAGCGCATTAAGCAAGGCTAAAATGTTTGCATTGCAAGCTACAAAACCTCATTTATCAAGCACCAGTTCCCAATCAAAATCCAGTGGCCTTTCTTCAAAAAAGAAGGCAGATTTAACCATTCAACCCATTTCTCAACTTCCAAGAACGTCGATTTCCGAACGTTCGCCTTTGACAAGGCCGTCTAAAGAACTCGAACGAATAGCG
This sequence comes from Magnusiomyces magnusii, assembly GCA_030570155.1. Classification (NCBI taxonomy): domain Eukaryota; kingdom Fungi; phylum Ascomycota; class Dipodascomycetes; order Dipodascales; family Dipodascaceae; genus Magnusiomyces; species Magnusiomyces magnusii. Next base: position 3,517 of record JAJLVH010000186.1, read on the forward strand.
CTTTTAGGGTCTCAAAATTTAAGCCCAATGTCGACAGGTTCGAGTTACGGGTACTCTGACCTCACAAGCACTAGTTCTATTGCTGGTTCCACTAGTTCCAAGCATAAGCCACATTACCACATATCATTCAGGCCAGGAAAAAATGTTCATGGAAGCACAGTACTTTCATCTAGTTCGTCAAATTCAAAGTTGGTATCGGAGCAAGGTTCAATCTACTCGTTTCATCCAAGCAGTCCAGGCGGCATTCACAAGAGTTTATCAGCACTTGAACTCAAGAATATAGGCAAAGATTTCGATCGAGACCAAATTGCAGACGAATCGTGGCTACTACTACGTTCCAGGGTATTACCTTTATTCCAAGGCGAAGGCTTAAGAATTCCTGTTGAAGACTTGAATGATTTAGTCGTGATGCATTTAAATTTCCGTATCCAAGGAGGTGTTCAAGGTGTTGAAATCCTAAATGAGTTCAAAGAGCTGACCAAGGTTGGCATGCTCAAACTAGATACCGCGCTTCAAAAGGTTCATTCAACGCCGTCCAAATTTCTTCCTCGAGTGGGCGAGCTTTGGAACTTTTTCTTTTCTCAAGTCTTGCCATACTGGGAAGCAGTGTTTTTGCCGCTTCAGTTGGAATTTGATTGTAGCGGACAAGTCCTTTCTCCACATTCAGCAAAGGAGTATTGGGGAAATGTCATTGTATCACCAGAAAAGTTGAATGTAAACAGAATGACGTTGATAGCTTTCAGAGACTGGGTGATCATCCCGGTGGCAGACAAACTAAGGACTTTGATTGCACAAAGTTTAGAAGATGAATCATTTACGGGAGAAAAGGGAGGCTCGAACGGAGCAGCAGCTACAGGCATGGGAATTAACACATCTACCAATCTAGCAGTTGTTGATCCAACAGTACGATTGTTCCAATGCACTAGTATTTTGGCTTCGATTCATTCAGATGATGACAATCAACGAACGATTGAAAGTTTAGCAAAAGCAATAAAAGTTAGTTGGTCGAATAAGTCTCGTACATCCACTAAATGAATTTTTGAATATCTGTTTTTATATTTATCATTTCCAAATAAAAGGTTTGGTATCATCATGTGAATTATATATTTGTATTTTTTAAAAAAAAGATTAAAACTAAAGGTCATCAACTGTCGTAAAAAAAAGATATAATGAATTGAATCGTGTTTTTTTGAAAATTTCAATTATAAAGAAAAATTAGAAATATCATTCAACTGTTTCAACAACTCTTTATTGGCTTCATTATTTTTTGAAACCTGCTCCTGTTTCTTTTCCTTTTTAATCGTTTTTCTATTAAGTCCAAGATGTAAACCTTGTAAAAAGTCACTTTCTTGCATCGATGCATCGATTGCTGACATCAGCACGCTATCTTTGTGTTTTTGAGTTTTTCGTTTAGATTTGGATTTGGGGACGGAGCTATTACCAAGTCGTTTACCCACACCCGAAAATGAAGAGCTATTGGTCTTGGTACTGTTTGATTTAGAAATCGTGCCTTGTCGTGTGCTTGTGGACTTGGAAATCATGTTTCGAGATTTGGAGATTTGTAAAGGTTTGGGCTGTTTAGAGATTTGCGATTGTTGTGCAAAAGTAACGGTTTTTTTAGAATTTGACATTGTCGGTGTCATTATAGCAACTTTTGGATCCAGTTTTGATTGTTATTGATTGCAATTTGACAAGTGAAAATAAACTAAAAGGTGAAAAATTTTGAACCAGGTAAAAATTTTTGGTTTAGAAAAAAAAAAAAAAATCAAAAGAAAAATAGCCGCATATAAATGTATTAGGGTTTCAGCCTTGTCTTTTTAACAAAAAAATTTTTTTGATTTTGCAAATTATTATTTTGTACAAAACTAAACAAATCAAGATACCTTTTTTTTATTTTTATGAACTAAAAGGAAATAAACAAAAATGCCTTCTAATCATGAAAAAGATAAGCCTTGGGACGACGGAACTGTCGACAAATGGCATGTTGAAGAATTCACTGAGGAAGATAATAAGGGAGGAACATTTGCAGAAGAAAGTAATTTCGTGACGTTGTTTCCTAAATACAGAGAAAGTTATATTCAACAGATATGGCCCGAAGTTGAAAAAGAGTTGAACAAAATTGTAAGTTTGAAAAAATAATTTTATTCATGTAATCATTCAGAGAAACTAACATGTTAAAAAGGGTATTGCCTGTGAATTGGATTTAGTAGAAGGTCAAATGCTTGTCAAAACTACTAGAAAGACATATGACCCATCCTCTATTTTAAGTGCTAGAGATCTTATCAAATTACTCGCACGAAGTGTACCATTTGAACAAGCCAAGAAGATTTTACAAGACGACATTGCATGCGACGTTATCAAGATTAACGGAATTGTATCCAACAAGGACCGTTTTGCTAAGAGACGCCAAAGATTAGTTGGACCCGAAGGAAGCACTCAAAAAGCTTTAGAGTTATTGACCAACTGTTATATTTTGGTCCAAGGTAATACCGTTGCTGTAATGGGTCCATACAAAGGTTTGAAGGAAGTACGACGAGTTGTTGAAGATTGCATGAAAAATATCCATCCCATTTATCATATCAAAGAGCTCATGATCAAAAGAAAGCTTGCTCAAAAACCAGAACTGGCTAACGAAGACTGGAGCCGCTTTTTGCCACAGTTTAAGAAGCGAAATGTTGCTCGCAAGAAACCCAAGAATGTCAAGGAAAAGAAACCATACACACCATTCCCACCTGCACCTATGCCTCGTAAGGTCGATTTGGAAATCGAGTCTGGTGAATACTTTATGTCAAAGTCCGAAAAGTACAAGAGAAAGATGGACGAAAAGAAGGCTGAAAGTCAAAAGAAGAAGGAAGCTAAAGAAAAGGAAAAAGAAAAGGACTTTGTTCCCCCAGAAGAACCCGAATATAAAAAGAAAAAGTCAAGTAAGAGAAGCCGTGATGACGATGGAGAAAAGGAATCAAAAAAGAAGGTCAAGGCTTGAACGTTTTGATATTTTTTTTAAAAAAAAAAAAAATTCTTTAATATCTTTGTTTTTGTTTTTTTATTGTTTGTGTAAATTGTACTTTTTTTTCCAAAAAAAAACATATATGAAATAATGATGAGATGGGAATGCTTTTTCAAGATTCACTATTGATTGTATCAACATTATCTACACCGTTCAAGGAAGCTGGCACCATGGTCTTCCTGTACTCTTTTGATAACTACACAATGACGGTTCCAAAAACAAACTAATAAGACCTGCGCATACAACACCTGCTGAATCACTAATTCCGACTGCACCCATTGCAAATTCACGTTCGTCGTGAGAACTGACTTCCGCAACCTTCATGAACGTATTGACATACGCAGCCCCACCAAGAAGACCTTCGTAAAACACAAGAATCATGATGAGATAGACGTTTGGAATAAACATGTACAACGACTGGTAAATAAAGAGCACCAAATTGATGATTTGAAGAATGGAGGGGATATAAACGTTGTGGATGCGAACAAACGAAGATGATGACCGGGATATAAAGACCCCGACTAAATGAGGTTAGCCTAATCAATAGTTTAATAGCGATTTTTAATCTATACTTACGTTGATACAAAGTGCCATAAGTCACATAGGCATCACGATACTTTCGAAACGGCATTTCTTCAATTGGAAACAAAAGTGTAGGCGAAATGCCTTGGTTGATGATATATTCTGCAATATAAACCAAAAACAAAGGAATCATGTAAGGAACAACCAGCGGCTTTAATCTGTTCAAAGTGACTGAAATCGAGTCAAGTTTTGGTTTTGACGTTTGGAAAGATCTTTGCACTGGCCTAGTTCCATTTTCGATTTCGATTTCATCAATTGGTTCAGATTCCAACAACTGCGTTTGTGTTTCGTCATCTAAATCATTGTTTTTATGATGGCTTTGCGGACTTGTTGCATTTGCAATCGAGTTGATTGGCGGTAATATAGAATAAAAGGCCAGCCAAAAGGTTACAGGAACAATGCCAAAAAGCAACAAAGTTGTCTTGACGGACAGTTGGATCCAAGTTGTCAGCATCAAATACAGAAAGCTGCCTACTAAGCCAGCACCGCCTGTCCCGCTGCTGAACCCAGAAATTGAAACGGGGCCGTAGAAATGTGTCAATGACAAAAAGGAGATCTCGCCCAAGCCAGAAGACAATGAAGCAACAGCGATACCAAACAGCTTTACAGGAATAGAATCCGACCACGCAACAATGACCATTCCAAAGAACGAAAGGGCCACAAGCATCGATATTCTGACTTTGTAAGAGACAATGTGTATAAAAAACGGAGCAACAAGTTTTATGATGAACGAAGGTATCACGTCTGGCAGCAACACCATGCTTTTGGGTAACGAGGTGCCAACCAAGTCGATGGCAGCTGACAAGTTGACGACATAGAGGACATTGTTGACGAGCCCGAACAACCAGAATGCAGCAAACACGCGGCCATTTGGAGTGATTTTAAGCATCATCGGCAACTCTTTTGATTGTTTGTTTCAATGGTATCAATAGAACGTAAATGTAAACGGGCTTTCAATTGTGTTGGATTGCACGTTAATAAAATGCCACGGCTACGTCGATAAGAGCGTCATGTGATGTGGGCAAGGGCTTTCTTTTTTTTTTTTTTTCTCGTCAACAACTTTTTTTTTTTTTCAGTTTGCAAAAAATATATTCAAGAATCAAGTTTGAATTTGAGACTTTTCAAAGATTTTCCAAAAATTTTGGAATTGTTAAAAGTGGTTTCGTCAAAGAATTGAAACGAGAAACGAGAATACCAAAATATTTCAATCATTACAAATTGGTTTTTAAAAAAAAATGAGCGAAAGTACATCAAAAATACCAAGCACATCTGCTAAAGACCAAACATCAGAACCTGTTGATGAACAAGCACAAGTCCCGCCAACCATTTTCTGTATTGGTATGGCAGGATCGGGAAAAACCACATTCATGCAACGACTGAATGCACATATTCATAGCAAAGGTGACCGCCCATATGTCATCAATCTAGATCCTGCTGTGTTGAAAGTTCCGTTTGGCACAAACATTGATATCCGCGACTCTGTCAACTACCGTAAAGTCATGGAACAATATAATCTTGGACCTAATGGCGCAATCATGACGTCTCTCAACCTTTTTGCCACCAAGATTGATCAAGTGCTTGGAATTGCTGAAAAACGTGCAAGTTCAGGTACCGTTAGTAATATCATTGTGGACACGCCTGGTCAAATCGAATGTTTTATTTGGTCTGCTTCTGGTGCTATTGTGACCGATGCCTTTGCTTCTGCTTTTCCTACAATGATTGCGTACATTGTTGATACCCCTCGATCAGCATCGCCCACGACGTTCATGTCCAACATGTTGTATGCGTGCTCGATTTTGTACAAAACAAAACTTCCCATGATTATCGTGTTTAACAAAACAGACGCCAAAGATGCGTCTTTCGCCAAAGAGTGGATGACTGATTTTGAAGCTTTTCAGACTGCGTTGCGGGACGACGATTACCTCAACGGCGAAGAAAGTGGTGGCGGCAGTGGATACATGACATCTCTTATGAGCAGCATGTCTCTTGTTCTTGAAGAGTTTTATAACCATTTGGAAGTCGTTCCTGTGTCTGCATACACTGGCGATGGATTTGATGAGTTCATGTTGGCTGTTGACCGAAAAGTGGAAGAATACAATAAGGATTACAAAGCCGAACGCGAAAACATTTTGAAGCAACGAGAAATTAGTGCCAAAGAACGAAAAGCAGCAGATTTGACTCGATTGTTAGATGACATGGGACTCGACAAGAAGGAAGGCGGCGAAAACGAAAAGGGCAAGAAACCAGCTGGAGTTGTTGCTGACTCGATTTCAGATATAGAAGACGAAGAAGACGAAGAAATAGCAGACTATGATCCAGACGATTACGAAGACGACATGTCTAGCAAGTTTAGAGACGGTCCTCGAGATAGTCCTCGAGATAACGGTGCCGGTGTGCAAAATGAGTTTTTTGCGGGTAGAGACTATGGATACGGAAACAGACAAGGTGACATTAATGATCAATCGGATCAAGGCATTCAAAAAAGATACCAAGATGCGTTGAAAGCTACGTCAAAAAGCGATGATAACGAACGAATTGAACGCATGTTGAAGGAATTGGGAAAATCTAATTAAAAGTGTAAATGTAAAATTTCGTTTTTTTGTTTTTTTAAATATAAAAACTAACAATACCAAATATTGACCTAAATTAATTCTAATCTTGATTATTTTTGATTTTTTTGACGTCGCCAACTTGAAGAAGTTTTGCTTCTTTTTGGCTATCTTTGTCGGCTACTTTCTTTGTGGGCTCGCTGCTGACTGCAATAAGATCTTCAGTATCTTTCTTTTGTTTGTCTGAATCAGTGCTTGGTGATGCTGAAGTTTCGGATCCTTTAGTTTCCTTGACATCTTTAGATTCTTTAGATTCTTTGGATTCTTTGGATTCTTTGGATTCTTTATCTTCAACCTTTTCGTTTTCATCTTTTTCGTTTTTAGAATGCTTTTTGGCTCCTGCCTTATTTTTTTCAACTGCATCGACTTTATCTTTTTTAACAACTTTTTCAGATTCATCAACCAAATGTTCGCCAGATTTTCCCAAATGCGATTTAACTGTTTCTTCTTCTTCTTCATCATTGTTGTCAACATCAACGCGATCATCACCAATCTTATAAGGAGATGCATCTTTTCCAAAAATCAAATGAGGTTTACGATCAGCCAAATCCAAAATAGTTTTAGCAAATTCAGAATTACACCAAGCAAACCAAGAACGCGTGAATGCGTGGGGAAGATCCACATTTACACTTTCGTGCATAAGTCCAAGGCCAGCCGTTGAACCCTTGACGAGCTCCAGATTGCGTAAAATCTCGGTATCGTTGTCAGTAGTACGCATGGCAACAATAAGACTCATGGGCCAAGCAGATCTGGTGCCGATATGGGGACCGCCAACACCCTCGAAAAACTGACCTTTAAGGTAATAGGGATTTCCGTCTTTAGACAAGATCATGCGACGTGTGTTTAAATAAACTTCATCGTCACTAGATACAAAGCCCATATCAGGAAGTGAAAGCAACGAGGGTGTGTTGGCGTCGTCCATAATCGAAACACTACCAAAACCGTCGACTTCGTAAGCAAAAACTTTGCCAAAAACAGGATGTTGGTAAGTGCCATGTTCATAGACACCACGCTCGATTTCGTCGCCCAAGCTCTTGAGTTGTTTAGCCAAATCGCCGTGATCCAACTTTTCCAAAAGTTTGGCAGTACGTTTGAGTTCCACAGACATAAACGCGTTACCAGGAATGAAAAATTGGTAAATGGTGGCGTCATCTGAAGGTCTAAAAGCAGAACGAATAAGGGAAGTTCCGCCATTGACTGGGTTACCGGCACCGCTCAAATTTAACGTTTCTGTGCCGGTGTTTGTGTTACGACGGAAAGCGTAATAACTAGGCAACTTGTGGCCAATTTTTGAAAAGGTGGGAGTAGCTTGTTCTTGTAAAACGCGCAAAAGTCTAGATAAAGCGTTCAGCCATGATGGAGTGACAAAAGAAGCGTCTCCAGTGTCTTTGTAGTAAAGGTTTCCAATAGCAAGAAAAGAGGCCAAACTGTCGACTTCGTATTTACATTCAAAAACAACATTCAAGTTAGGACGAGGATAGACGGCATCGTCTTGGTTATTATACTTGAAATCGATTCCAGATTGTGGAGGAGGCTGGAAAGCGTTGCAGTAAGGGTTAGAAAGAACGAAATCGCTTTGAGTGTTGATAAGGCCAAGAATGAGGTGTTTGATTTTTGGATCAGAAGAAGCCAAAGGTGAATAAATTTGGACTTGTTTGTGGGCATCTCTTAACCAAAGAGCGTTGATATCACCGGTAACGATAAAAGTTTGAGGATCGGTTCCATTATGATGCCATTGAACAGTTGTGTCTAAGGTGTTGGGAAAACAGTTTTCAAACAAACGAGCGAGATCAGGATCAGTGATACGTTTATTCATATCAGTGATGACTTGCTCGACGGAATCGGCAGAAAAGGTTCTACATTTTTGAGACGGGCGTTGGAAAGGAAGTTGGAGATGGCCTTTACTCAATGGGGAATGGATAGACGAAGAGTAATGAGAGTAATCAGGACAGGTTGGTTTTTTTGAAGCGAGTAAACCTTGTTTGTTGCGAAAAGCGTTTTCTCGTTCCATAGCCAGCAGCTCTTCAAGCTGTCTGTCACGAAGGACTCTAGGAGGAACAGCAGGAATCTCATGAGGTTGAACTTTACGTTTTAAAGGCGGAAGGTTATTTTGGGGTTCTGGAGTGACGGGATCATAAGCATAACCAGCGTGTTCGGCTTCGAGTTCAAGAGAAGAGGCAGAAGAAGAGGACCAGCTGATCTTGTAGAGAATGATCAAAGACAGTATCGACAAGACAATTGCAAGTTGACGATTGGACTGGATCTTTCTGATCAAGTATGAAGCTGAAGGAAACGTCTGGTTTCTACCTCTGTTGGCATTTGGAAGTGGTAACATTTTTAAGGTTTTCTTTGTATTTATATATTAATATTGGATATGAAAATCACAAAGAAATGCCTTTTGGGTATTGGCAATGAAAGAAGACTTTAAGACGGAATCGATGATTGGAAAACCAAGGACTGGGATATCAAAGTTGGAGATATGGGTTTGATGGTGAGACAAAAGTGAATGGAGATGGTTGGCTTGTCTTGGAACTCAAAAATAAAAAGCAGCACTGGACATGCAAAGGCCAGGTTAGGGTTTGCAGGGTATGCCGTATTATTGAGTTACTCACGCCTGCAGCAAACAGCGCTCGAGGGACGAGCGAGGGTTGGCGATATACCGATACGCCGAAAAGAATGGACAGGCTGGCGCTTTGTGGACGGCCAGAGGGTTATAGGATTGGTATCAGTGACGGTTCGATATTCAAAACAGAAATTGAAGCAAGGCTGGATTTGATAAGAACTAGACAAGAATGACATCATAGAGATAGCACATGTGACCCTCAGATGACAGCAGACTTGACGACAATGTTACAGGAATTGGTACGGCTAAGGTGTTGTGTGACAAGCTACCCCGGATTTTTGAAAAGTGTAACAAGTGGCGAACGTGCAAAAGCGAAACAATGCCGACTTGCGTTTGAATATTTCCAAACGGCGGCGACTTAGTAATATAGAACAGATTTGTAATCAGGGGAATATTGGAAAGATTGAAGCAAGGCCCAAGAAAACTAGTTTATGCGTTTGCATGGATAACGAAAAGTAAATGCTTAGAAACAACTGTTGTCGATTAGACCACACGATAATGACGATATAGCCACGGCTGTAGTCGTTCCGGCGGGTTTGTTGATAAGACGGAAGAATTATGGATAGCGACGGTTTCGCAGGTCGAAAGACAAGTAAGGAAGCGATACAAAGGAGCAGGAATAGAAGCTGGTCATGTGACGGCTGTACTTCAGCCAGTTCAAGTGCGCAACAGCGCCAAAATATTTGTAAACTGCGCCAGTTAATCAAAGCGCGCCAATGATCAATTTGCCTGGCCACATTTCCAAACAATTTGCTACGGTTCGATTTCGGTTTTTGGGATTTTTTAGATTTTTTTAACTGTTAATTGTTCAATTTCAAATGGCCTTTTGATGACTCGTGTATTAAATTGCCGACACTAATGAAACTTGGATCAACAGACAACGCAAACTGAGGCCTAGATGACGTCGCACACGTGACAAGAGCATGATACCCGCTAGGCCGAGCTCCACGGCAAAAGTTTCAAACCCGCGCGGCCCTTGGCGCCGAAAATGTTTTTTTTTTTTTCCAGAAATGTTTTAAACTTCTTGCTTCACCGGCACTATTCATCCCCGGTGAAGCAAGAAAATTTTTTCTTTTTGATGTAAAAAAAAAAAAAAAATTGTACCCCGGAAAAATCTGAATTTGTGGGGTAAAATGGCTCTTGGGCTTTTAATTCCGAGAATTATATAAATAACAGGACTTTTCCTTGCGAACATTGGTTTCACTTTTTTATACCCAATCTATTCATTCTGTTTATTATCCCATTTACTTTTACTTCATCATCGATTATCAATTCACCAATACAATTTAAATTCAATATGCAAAAATCAATTCTTTCTCGCGTTTTCAAGGCCACCACTCGTGCCGTTTCCAGTTCTGCTGCCCAAACTCCTTCACAAGCAACCACCGCTACTCGTTCAAGTCCATGGAGTTCAACCAATAAACCTTTGATGCGCA
>JAJLVH010000188.1:0-13746 GCA_030570155.1 Magnusiomyces magnusii
CTGGTCTTGACGGACCTGCAACAAGCTTGAAAGAGCGTGTGGGAATCATAGTTGTGTATCGTGTGCTTGAGTATAAATTATTTAAAGGTTTATGGAGAAACCAAGAGTTCAAACTGTTTGTATTTATATTTCTACAAATTTTTAAATACGGCTTAAACATAACTAGGAGGGTACGTGCGTTTGATTTATTGTTATCTCCGTATTAAAAAAAAAGCAGACCAGTTTTGTGTACCTTAAACGTTTAAACAATATCAGCCGTTTGCGCTTTAACAGCCAATATATCACACTTGAAAGCAATGAATAAGCATTATCAACTGTGTTCTTATTGGTCAACTATCTGACACCCAAACAATTACGGTTACGAGGAATCGATAGGTTATATGACAACCTTAACGGTTTGAACAAAAACAGCACTTGAACATTTGAAGTCAGCTCTGCCAAATAAATATGGCCACAAATCACCTCAACTGTTGAATTATTTAATAAGATTTGTGCTTCTATGGCTTTATGTTTTAATCTTATAAGACGGTTAAATCATTTCATGTGATATTTTGGCAAGACGATGCTTTCAATACAAGCTCGGTTGTTGTAGTCATTGGGGTAAACTGGTGTCAGCCTTGCGTTCACGAAAAGTGGTGTTATTATTTTGACCAATAGAAATCAACGTAAATGTAAGCAGGTCTCCTATTAATTCCGAAGCATGTTTTAACCACACCACTTTTTGACGCCGTTTTGTGATATATAAACCCACACATTCCCTCCCAATATCTATCCTCGATCAAGTCATCCTTCATAATATCATTCAGTCTTCAATATCAAATCCAAGTCTTTTCAACTATTCTTTTCATCTACCTAATTCAATCAAAAATGTTTGCTCGCACTTTCACCAAGTCTTTCCACACTGCCGCTCGCGCTTCTAAGCCCATGGTCACCAACAGATCAAGCTCTCTCATGATGTTTTACATCACTTTTGGAATGGTTGCTCCCTTTGCTCTTCCTTTGAAAAGCGCCTTTTCTCAATCCCAAGAACAAGAACGTTGATTCGTTTTCAGCAACTAAATCGAACGCTGACATTTGAGCTCGTCATTTCTTGCTCATGCTTTTAACTGCCTAAAATCAACAACCTCACATTATTGGTATCATTTCTGTTGATCCTTTATCGGCTTTTGATTTGCATCTGATCTATGCATAGGATAGTCCTTGAAGACTTCCCACTCTTTATGAACTGATTTATTTAATGTTTCGGTGCTCACCGACATTTCCATTGTTCTTGAATCGAGTAATTGGGTCGTGCCTAATTCGTTTGGCTCGAAGTAGTTTACACTGTTTGACAATCTATTATAATTTATAATATCTTTTAGTTTTAAACTATATAATTTTTAATATTAACCGTTTTAACACAAAATTACTTTAATACACCAAATTTTTTGACGTTTATTTAAATTCTGTAACAAAATATTGTAACGTAATAGTTTAACGATTCTTACATAACAATCACACATGAACGTCATTCTGGAATTTTTTAGCCACATCCTGTCATCGAGAAATCCGTTTCTTTAACTCATCATCAAAAACTCAATTACAACACACCCACGTTATATTTATTTAAACAAAAAACATGCTACCCACTGAAAAAGATACCAAATTTGATAGGCAACTTCGTCTATGGGGCTCTGAAGGTCAAACGTCATTGGAAAATGCCCATCTTGCTTTAATTGGTGCTACACCTGTTGGGTGTGAAGTTTTAAAAGATCTCATTCTACCAAACCTTGGAAAATTTACAATCATTGACGACAAAAAAGTTCAAGAAGAAGATATCGCGTCAAATTTTTTTGTTGACTCTGATAGTTTAAACAAATCCCGCGCCAAAGTCACAAAAGAGTTACTTAATGAGTTAAATGAAGATGTTTTAGGAAATTACATCGATAACGAGTCGCTGAAACAGCTGTTGGAAAAAGAGGTTAGTTTTTGGAAAAGCTTTACTGTTGTGATTGCGTCAGGTGTTGAGCCATCTTCACTTTTAAAACTTTCTTCAATTTTGTACAAGTTAAATATTCCTTTAGTGGTGATTGAGTCAATGAGTTTCTTTGGGCACTTGCTGATTTCTCTTACTGAGCACACAATTGTTGAAGGCCATCCATCATCTTTTGTGGATCTCAGATTGGATAGACCTTGGCCAGAATTGGTTAAGTTTGCAGATCAGTATAAATTAGACGAGTTGGATGATATTGATATTGCACACGTACCATATATTGTTTTACTGTTAAAATACATTGATATTTGGAAACAGCAGCATTCGGGAAATGCACCTAAAAAATCTGCAGAAAAAAGAGAATTCAAAAAGCTGATTTCAAGTGGAAAACGAGTTACTGCTGATGGAGAAAACTATAATGAAGCAATTAATTCTGCCTGGCGACTTTTTACTGATTCCACCATTCCTGCTGAAACCACCAATATAGTGAATGACGAAAAGGCTTCATCGTTAACAAAAGATTCACCAGACTTTTGGGTTCTTGTTTCGGCTTTGAAGAAGTTTATCAATTTGCCAGAATCTAACAACAGTCTTCCAGTAAATGGTGTTTTACCAGACATGGTTGCAGATACTGCTGGATTTGTCAAGATGCAACAAATTTACAGAAGTAAAGCTAAAGAGGATACCGACACTTTTCATACGTTATTGAAAAAAATCTTGGAAAACATTGGTCGACCGACTGATTCGATTTCCCGAGAACAGGTTGAAACATTTTGCAAAAACGCTAGAAACATAAAGTTAATTCGAGGAAACTCCTTGGATGTCATTTATAATAATGAAAAGATACCAATTGAAGGTGGAATTGATAACGAGGAAAACCAGCGCTTTGGTGTGTTTTTGGCGATTGAAACTGCCAAACTTTTTCATGAAAAACAAGGGTACTACCTTGGTCGATTACCTGATAATAAAGCCGAGTTTGAGAAGGATTTGGAGGCTGCAAAAAAGATCGGAAACACGCTTGTGAAACAGTTTGGACTTGGTGAAGAAATGACTACTTACACTTTGAACGTATTGGAGGAAATCGCGCGCGCTGGAAGCTACGAGCTTCATAACATTTCGTCATTTTTAGGTGGTGTAGGCAGTCAAGAAATTGTCAAGTTGATTACAAAACAGTATACATTGTTGGACAATTTGATGATATTTGACGGTGTCACCAGTAAAGGCCAAAATTGGAAATTTTGAATATGATATTAATTGTATATAGTTATTTGGATTGGTTTGTTAAAAACCGATTCATCAATGCTTTAACTGAGTTTGTTAATTGATTTAGCCAAAACAAGCTAAGAATCATGTGATAGTCACGACATTTTTTTTTTTTCTATCAAGTCGTTGATTTGGATTCAACCGTTATTCCATTATTTAATCTTGATTTCAGTGATTTAATTTTTTCAAACATTGCCATCGATATCATAATTGTTATTCTCAACATGACCACACTTACTAAAGATCCAAAGGTTATTAAAAAAACGCGCCCCGTTTTCAAACACATTCTCGAAACACCATTTCAAATTGACCCCTGGCCAGAAACGAGTGCAAAAGATCAAGTTTCCATTTTTGAAATCCTCAAACTTTTTTTTGAAACGGAAGGCAGTCAAGAAGGTTTGGAAAAAGAGCTGAATGAAAAACACAAAAATACTGGAGAACAAAAACACCAACAGAAACCTGTCATTATTGGGTTCAACAATGTTACAAGAGCATTAGAATTTATGTGCAAAAAAAGAATATCGTTAATGGATGGACAGTCCAATACCGACAAAACAAATACCAACGGAAATGATACAGAAATAGCATTGGTTATTGTTTGTCGACAAGATATTGGATCAGAATTGGCAGTTTCTCATTTTCCCACGCTCTGTGGTGGTGCAAATGTTACCAGATTAGTAGAATTACCAAAAGGAAGTGCACACGAACTGACAAAAATATACAACCATGTCAATAATTCCAATACACCAACGGAGTCAAAAGAAAAAAAAAAGAATAATACCAAAACTAAAAACCAACCCAAATCACGAAACGTTGAAATCACAGTTATGGCATTGACAAAAGCAAGTTTTTTGACATATCCGTTACTTCAAAACCTGTACACAATGGTGGAAGATCATAATACTGGACATGTACTCCCACAAGCTCGAGGTTTTAGAAAAGCCAATATTGCGACTGTTAAAACGGTAGCACCAATTGTTAACAAGAAGCAAGACGTCAAAAAACAGAAAATTGAAAGTGGAAGTAAAGTAAACAATGGACAATCAAGGCCAAAAAAAGCTAATACCAAAGCACAAGATTCGAAACATCAAAATAAAAATGTTAAATTAGATAAATGATTCATAGAAATACACATAACGTTCAAATCTACAATTTCTTTTTTAGAGAGTTTGATAATTACAAAATCTGTACTGTTTTTTACCTTTTGTAATGCAACAATTTCCATAAATTGACATCCTCAATTTCGTCATTTGTATTGATCTATTTTGTTTAACCATAATTTTGGTCGCTATCAATTGTAATTTTTTCATACAATCAACTACATCAATGATTTTATTATTCAAATTGATTCGATAACGAAAAAATGAATTTGTCACTACTAATTCCCAAATAAATAAAAAAATACAAACAAATCTAATTTATTTCATACTCAAATCTAGCTATACTTTTTTGAACAAAAAACAATTACTCTTCCATTTCTTCATCATCTCCTGTAATAGTATCAATGGCATATTGCTTAGCTTCCTCAAGTATTTCATTAGAAACATACTTGTGGACACCGTTTGTTGCTGATGCACTGACCCAACTGATCTCAAGCTCAAATTCTTTATCTTTCGAATCTTCGTGTGCCAAATAAATAATCCTCGCTGCCTCCTTGACAGCTTCTTCAGCAGAAAGACTTTCTAAATCGAGTTTTTCAAGCTCAGAAGTGGCGGTTTGACGGCCCTTACCGGCAGCTGCACCTCTGTAACCCCAGAAAGTTCCGCTAGGTTCAATCATATACAAATGAGGACCGTTAGAATCAACACCTCCGATGATGACAGTGATTCCGAATGGACGAACAGAGTTATAGAGAGTATATGCTTGAGCATAACCACCCATTTGATCTGCTAAAGCAGGAACAGGCATTGGTGACTTGTAAATATCTCTCCAACCGCGGGCATCATCACGACCACGGTTAACAAAGTGTCTTCCGTCTGGCAATAAGCCAGAATAGGCAACACCGATATGCTTATCGATAGTTTGTAATCGTCGATTTGCTCCCGGAACCAAGAGCTTAGAAGTGATAATTTTTTCAACGGCAAAGACGACACCGTCCTTGCATTTGATACCGATAGAGGTACCGGCATTTTCAACAGCCTTTGAAGCATATTCAACCTGGAAATTTCGGCCATCTAGTTATGTGTTAATTACGTTCAATTGTTGGATAAAAATATGACAATTTTCATTTTCAAAGCAAATTGGACATACCAGGACTGAAAGTACTGTTAGACAAATCGTAGCCAGTTCCGATAGAAGTCTATATTACATTACGGTTAGTTATTTAATCAATTGCAAAACTGTTGGTGTTTATTACAGGATCTCATAATATATATGATTGGGTGGCGTTCAGCCAACAACCTGATATTATGGCCCTTGTAGCAATTATTTTACTGAACAAAAATAAACAACCAAACAGAATATCAATTTAGTTGATGATTAGCATCAATCCAACATAATTTGCTGATCTGTGACATACCATTGTTGTTTGATAGAGTAAATAAAGCGAATAGTTGTTTAGTGCGAAGACTCGAAATCAAAATGGAGGTTGAGTTGGGGAAGGCTGAAATGTAGCTGTGGTGGTGATGTTTAGTTACAAATCACAGATGACTAAGAAAATACATCACGTTACATAAGCACACGCATTTGAGTTCATTTTCACAATTGTAAATTACTTCTTTTTGACAAATTATTTTATGCAATTTTTAAAGATTCAAACAGGGCTTTAAGAATCAAAAACACTTATTTACGTTTATGAGCTGTTAAAGGCCTTCCGAACCCTAGTAGTTTTTTGTTAATCTTGTAATACGTTTTATAAGCAAAAAGCACATCCATTTGTATTAAAATACATCAGTTCGGTTACTACTATTGATGTTGATCAAAGCATGCAACAGTCTCAGCATGACAGTTCTAAATAACTGCTAAATACCAAAAACAACAAATACAAAAACAATCAGTTTGATAATGTTATAGAAGTTGATGTGTTTAAACTCATTGTATTTTCTATTTTCTACAGATTCTTACTGAGTTACTTCAATGCTTTTGTCAAAACATGATGAAACTTTAACAATATCTGGGTAGCAAGATTACTACAAAAACCATCCTCAATCAATAATAATTTATCAGTCAAGGATTGAATTTGAAGAATAATTTAGGATCAAGAGTCAGCCTCACTATTTGAAAAATTATGATTGGATGCAAATATACTCACGTGCGTTGTTATGTTGCATTTCTTTCGCATGTTACACGTCAAGTTGAGTTATTGTCCTACGACAACTATTCAAGCTTGGTTTTTATCTTTTACTGTTTTGTTCAAGTTTGAAGTCATTACGTATATTTTTTACAAATGACATTTCTAGCTGCTAGGGCATTTCGTCCAGTATCACGATGCCGACCGTTCATTGTGAACCGGCATCAATTTGTTAAGTCGATTCCAGCTTTTACATATGGACTGCGATTCAATAGTAATAATACCAATTCTAATACTACACCCCTTCAAAATACCCAATCTGATTCTGAGAGTAAGGATTCTTCTGCTACTACAACAGCATCAACCGAAAGTAATGTACAATCCACAGATGAAAATTCTTCAGCTCAGCCAGAACACTCTTCCACAGATAACAACGCAAGTGCAAATACTGACTCAAACACTGATTCTGCTCCTAAGACTACCCCAGAAGAGGTTGTCAAAAAGGGTCAAGAAGCTGAGGAAGCACAGGAAAAGGATGACCAAGACAACGTTCAGGCTACTACTGGTGTGATTGAAAAAAAGGCACGAGAGGGTCTTATTTACTTTTCAAACGTTTACCCAATTGCTCCTATTTCTTCTGAACTGGCCAGCAAAACTCTTTCTTTCATTTTTGGCTTGACCGAGCCGCGTGTTCTTTCTGTTTTGACCCATCATTCCATTCCTGCTGATATTCCTGTTTCGTTTACCAAACTCATTCCTCGTTATAAAGACGGTGGTGCTTTTGCTCGGTTTGCCATTGATAAAGATGCTCCTCAAGAGCTTACTCCTAAGGATGTTGAGTCTTTAATTTCTCAAAACATAAAAACCAACGCATACCGTCCACTGTTTAACCCCTTTAGAAAACTCAGAGTTTTTACTGTTCTTGGTATCCCATGGATCGAAGATCTTCATAGAAGCATTAGCAGTAAAGTCCGTGTTATTTTTGAAGGTGGTGAAGTTTTGAATCAAGAAACTGTTTATTCCGTTTTACGTCGTTATGGTCCTATCAAAGACATCACAACTCAAAATGATCCTAAAGACCCTGTTAAAAGTGCTATTGTAGAGTACCTATATACCCGCGACGCTTCTACTGCTCGAAACTGTGTTAATTCCTTGATTGTTCAAAATACCCAGATCCATATTACTTATATTCCATCAGAAGGTGGTATTAACGCCATCACCAAGAGTGTCATGGATCATCCACGTATTTCAATTCCTGTTTTTTTGGCGCTATTTGCAGCACTCGCTGTTTTCGTGTTTAATCCTATTAGAGTCTGGTTTGTTGAACACAAAATTACAAATACTGCTCTTCCGTCTTTTATCGAAAACAGTGCTATTGTAAGATGGGCTCGAGGTGTGACTAGAGAAACTCTTACAAATATTGGAAAATATCTTCACAAATCTACTGATGACTTGACTCACTCTTTCCAGAGCCTCTGGATTGAGCGCCAAAAATCAGTAAGAAAAATTAAACGATGGCTTCAAGAAAATGTCAATACGTTCATTGTTGTTACAGGTCCAAGAGGTAATGGTAAAAAGGAATTGGTAACCAATTTTGTGCTTAAAGACCGTGAAAATGTTTTGACAATTGACTGTGAACAATTGCTCAAGTCTCAAAATGATCCTGCTTTTATTCGTGCTGCCGCTTCCCAACTTGGATATTACCCAGTCTTTCCATGGATGAATAATATTGCCACTTATTTGGACTTGATTATTCAGGGTCTTACTGGTCAAAAGTCTGGTTTTGCTGAAAGTACAGAACAACAGCTCAAAAACATGCTTACTACTGCAACTATCAGTATTAGAAAAGTTGCTTTAGAAGATTATCAAGCTGCTGTAAAAGATGAATTAGCACGTATTGGAGGTGATAGTTTGGCTTCTCCAAAAATGTCTGAAGAATCTTACTTGCAGTTGCATCCCGAAGCCAAACCAGTTATTGTTATTTCTCACTACCTTACCCGTGTCGACTCAAACTACCAATTTGTTTATAAGCAGCTAGCTGATTTTGCTTCTGTGCTGATTCAGGCTAATCTGGCTCATGTAATCTTCATTACTAATGATGTTACATATGAAAGTGCATTGACACCTGCTTTGCCTAACAGAATTTTCAAGGTTGCCGGCGTCAGCGATGCAGATTCCAAGGACGCAAAACGTTTTGTATTGAATCAAATTATGGAGGCTCGTCGTAGCGAGGCCCAACAGGCTGCTCATGATGACTTTGATGGTGATGATTTCAACAACAAAAAACAATCTGATGATTTGTACATTGCAGTTGAAAGTGCAGCTGAGCAGGCTAGAGAACAGGCTGAGGTTAATAGAATGAAGGAGGAACTGAAAAAGGAACAAGAAGGTGAACAGAAAAATATTGCTTCTAGACTTTTAACATATACTACCGGTGCATTCCATGCTAACGAAAAGCCGGTTGCTGATGAGACAAAACATAGTGATACTCCAGAAACGACCACCGACAATGCAGATGATGGATTCGATGATGCTCAAACTATTGACTTAGAGTTCCCATACCTCGATTATGCACTTTCCCCATTGGGTGGTCGTTTAACTGATCTTCAATCTTTTGCTCGACGATTAAGGTCTGGCGAAGAACCGTTGGATGCTGCTGAAGACATGGTCACTCAAAGTGCAGCAGAAATTTATCAAATGTTTTTGATTCGAAACCAACGTATGATCACCGGTGCTCTTGCCACTTCGGCTTCACAAGCTGCAGTCAATGAATGGACACAAGAACAAGCTTGGACATTGATCAAACTTTTGGGTAGCTTGTCTAATTATGGTTTCACCAAAGAACGTCAAATTGCGCTTGCTGAATCTGGCCGAGCTCCAGGATCTGATCGTGGAATTTCAAAAATCAACAAGTACTCTAATATTTCACACAAAACACAAGTCACCGAGCCCGAAGTGTCTATGAGTTTCTTGTTCCAAGATCCCAACTTCAAGACCCAAGAACAACGAAAAGCATTGAACGCTCTTCAGCAAGCTGAAATGATTACACTTGTTCATGAAAATGGTCGCAATGTTGCGATCAAGGCTGGAAAACCATTATACCAAGCAGCATTTAAAGCTTTGATATCTGACAAGGTGTTGTACTCCATTCAAGAAACTTCACTGCTTCTTTCTATGATTGCGGCAGAAAACAAAAAGATCAAGGGATTTGAAGAGGAGTTGCAGATGTTGTGCGAAGTCAATCGATCATATGAGGTTAAGCAGCGAATCAAGTATTTAGAAGGAAAAATGATGGCTTCTCAAACAAATGTTTCAAAATATGAGGATGGTTTGAAGGTAATGGCTGGTATTATGGGAGGAAAATAGCACGATTATTACAATGATATATAAATTTAGAATTATAAATATTACTATTATTACTTTTTTATTTTTCATGTTGCTAGGAAATCTATAAATGTAGACGTAATTGTTTTATGGTAAAAACTGTTGATGAATGATTTCATAAGTCATTCGTTGTCTGATATTAGGCATGTCCTTTTGAGTAAACGATAGTGGTTTTTCGCGAGACAAAACTTCAACCATTTTACAAGTAAAGACACCGCAATCGTACGCATTTTGTTGTTGAGGACAAGGTATAGAGTCCAACATTTCGTACGAGTCGTAGCCCAATTCTTCAGGATTGGATTCGGGATAAGTCATCATAGTTTGCTGGAACATGTAATCGCGAAGGTTGTATAATGTTTGTGTGCCACGACCATTCATAGAATCGTAAAACTCAAAGCGGGCGTCTTTGTTGTTGATGACAGCCAAGCACCAATGCGAGTTGTTTCTGTTGACAGGAATAAAAATGTAGTCAACCTTAGTCACATCCAAGCCCTTTCGTTTTGCCCATCGTTTGACACCGTTAAATCCGTCTTTTTCAAGCTTTGTGTAGAAATGGGATGTAAAGACAAATGACTTGGGCAAAGTGTCTTCGTTTTGACGAGAGCGTTCAGTCACCATACCTAAATAAAAATCAATCACATTGTCGTTAAGCCAGGTTCCATATCGTAATGTTTGGATATCATGAGCAGTGACAGTAACTCTAAATGCATCAGCCACTTTTTGTGCTGGATTGGGAATTGTCCACACATCTTCAACCTCGTATAATTCATCTTCAGTCAAAGGCCGAAGAAGTTCGACTTGTTTTTCAGCTTCCTTTGCCCGCGCGGCTTCTTCTTGTTCCTCACGTAACTTATCAATGGCAGCCTGCTCACGATCGCGGGCTTCAATAATACGAAGATATGTTTGTGAATAGAGATCGGTATCAACTGGCTGCTCGGGTAATTCAATCTGAGGATGCTTGTTGTACCAAGCATATCGGTATGTAGTTATAGGGCGTCTTTTTTTAAGTCTAGTTTCATCAAACTTGAAAGCACGCATTACGACTGGCGAAGAAAAGATTTGGTTTCCAACAAGATTGTTGTTACCGTTATAATATTTACTGTTCTGGATGCTATTGTTTCGAGTCTGGTTACCAAAAAGCCCAGAGGTTTGACTATTGACATGACCAGTATAAAAGGGATTGGGATCTAAGGTCGACTTTGATAACACGGAGCCACCTCCTACTTGAGTCATCAAGGGAGCGCCACTGTTTGGTGAAAGCTGTAACGATGGAGAAAACATGTGTGTTCGGTTTGAACCTCGAAGGTGGGTCAAGGAAGATTTAACAGGGGTTTGTGGGCGATAAATTTTGCCTAAACGGTATTGTCTCATTCCCTCTAAAAACCTATTCATTTCGTCCTTCTTTTTGTTCGCAGCCAATTGTTTGGCATCAATAAGTTTTTGCTGTTTGTTGGTCTTTTCATTATCAGGAATTAATGATACGGAAGAAGAAACTAGTTTTACTGCTTGGCTGTTGTTGGTTTTGGGATTAACTAAAATTCCATTGTTTGATTGTTTTTGAGATGAAGATGAAGAATTGTTATTGATGGACCCAACTTCCTGTTTCGTTTTTTTACCCGAATTGCCCTTATGGTAAATCAAATCAGACTCTACAGAAGAAGATGCGACTAAAGGCTGAACAGACGAATTTATGAATGATCTATTCTGTTTTCCAGTATTCAAAGAACTAGAATTGTTCTTGGGCATTGGGTAACTTCCAGGAATGTTTGAACTAGAATCAGCCATGCTAATTCGCCTCCGTTTACGAAGCTGCTGATCGTGTTTTTGTTCCTTATAAGTGGTATCAACAAATTTTATGGCAGAATTAACAGATGAGACCACAGAGCCCAATGCAGAACTGGCACAGGTTGCAAGAGTACGCGCCCAAAGACCAATCTTTTCTTTTGTGGATTCTTCTTGATATAACTCATTGTCTGAAGCATCTCTCATTGAAGGATCGGCGTCATCAATAGTTGACTGAGAAACAGTTTGAATTGCAGATGAATTATTGGTGGAATTTGAAAAACCTGACGCGTTTTGATGCATGTCTCCACGAGCACCAGAGTTTTCGACTTTGGTAGCTTGTGAGTCAAAGTTCTGAGGTGAATAATCCATTCGAAATGACTCATTTACGCTTTTGGTTGGGGCAAAGGCCTTCTCAAAAGAGCGTTTATTTGCTGAAGTCGTTGTGGTTTTGGAGGTTTGATCTGATGTTGATTTTGGAATTATCATAGAGTTCATGATGAATCTAAATAATTGTGACAAAAGCCAGTAAACAGGTATACAGTTGGAAAAAGAAAAAGGGTTTGATAAATGTGAATGACCAAAACCTAAAATAAAAAAGTATACTCTCAATACAAGAGTTTAATCAATTGAAATATTTTTTTTCACAATTTGAGTTTGGGACTAATTAATGGAGGTTTTGTGAAAAAAAAATAAAACGCGTCTTCAATCACATGATTGTGATTTAGTATACACGTGACTATTTTGTGTGGTATTGTTTCCGAATGTGGTTAAAAGTTGGAGTCTAAGATTTTTCCTTTTTTTCTTGCCATTTACATTTATTCAAAGCCATATTAAAGTGTAATTTGATAGTTTTTAAAATGACAATTGGAAAAATGTTAATAAAAAAAGTAGCTGTCACAGCAGCGGGATTATGATTCAGTTTCTCAAATGTTTATGTCCAAGTATACTTGGTACTAGCCCTATTATTGTAAATGACTTTAGACGCAATACGAAACTGACAACAATAACAACTAGAATTTATGCAAAAATGATTTTAGAAACGACTGGATTTGTGAAATGGTAGTTAGAACCAAAAAAGTTTCAATATACATGTTTTATGTTCATAGAGCAAATATTAGTGATCTTAAACATTATTGATTGTATAAGCTTAACTAATATGGAGTGACAGAATTTAATCAAACCTAATGAATATGTTGGCCAGTTTCTATTCACAATTATATCTGTATTTCAAACAATTATAAACGTAAAGACTTGAACAATTTTTGTCATTTACAATTATCATTACTTTTGAAATACTTTTAATCAAGTTAATTACGACTTTAAAACTAATTCCATCTATTGTTTATCGGATATTGATTTCCAGCTTTCAATAAATCAAAAAGAGATTTTTTCTTATCCATTAGATGAATGAAAATTGACGAATCATTGTGAATGCGGTTTAGGTCAAAAGAATAAGGATGCCGTTTCCTGGAATCAACGACATGATTTTTTAAAAATGTTGGAATCAAATTTACAATAACATGTAAGATTGGCTTATCATTGTAGGCCTAAAGATAAAAATAGTAAAAAGATTGGTTTTGCGCCTGACTATCGCGGACCAATAATTAACATAGAACTGGGTTAGATTGTATGTACACGCAAATTGAATTGCTTATCGAAATGTTTTGTATATTATCATGACGAAATATAATCTAATTGCCAAGTATTTTATAAAAGACGTAAGGCCAGATACTTCAGCGTAAATAAATCACAATCAGTTTCTTATTTTATATAGTAAAATAAATTTGATGTTTACAATTATTAGCAAGTGGCATGCTACACTTGAATGTTTTTCAAAATCAATACAGAGTGCTAATATGGAGCGATGGACTTCAGTAGACGTTTCTAAATCACAAAATGATTGAAAAAGAAGAATACCTTCAACATATTGTTAATTTCATCAAATACCACTATAACATCATGTAAAATCAGCCTGCAACAATTAAATATTTGTCAAGATTCTAATTATTGTTTTATCATTAGTTTTTGAAAGCTTTAGAAAAAACATTTACTGTGTTTTTTTCTTTGATAATGTGTATATGAAGAATAGATATTGTGGCAATTACTGAAATAG
>JAJLVH010000189.1:0-13738 GCA_030570155.1 Magnusiomyces magnusii
TTGGGCACAGCTTCACCTTCTTGTTCCAACATTTTGAAATACTTTCGTCGCATATTTGACCGTCTGACTAACGATCTTTTAATATCATCAGCTAATTAATTTTTGTAATTCAAATTTTAAAACGGTTATTAGTATTAATGATTTTTATTTTCAAATTTTTAATAGATAGTAAAATCAAACTCACCTTTCTTTTCATGAAGATTCTTATATTTTCGCAAAGAGCGACCACCTGTAGGTTGAGATCTAAATCCCATTTTATCTTTCTATCTATATTTCGTGATGATATTGTTATAAATATTGATCAAATAAGCGATATGAAGCGAAGAATAACTTTTTTTAAAGATTTTTTGATATTCAAAAAAATTACATAATCATGTAAGCTACGCAGTGTCACATGATCAATGGCCTTTGAGTTTGAAATTTTGGAGATTTGGCATTTCACAAGTGTTTTTTGTTGATAAAAATTTATTCAGTCTGTGCTAAATTTTAGTTATTGGTACAAGAGGTTTAAATCAATATAGACAATTGAATGAACAAAATTTCAAATTCGTAGTTTAATAATTAATGTTATTCATATATTCAAATTGGTAGTAGTACATTTTCTTTAAACTCAAATGGTATTTAATATGGTGCAGGGAAAACAAAATTGTTAGCACCATCAATATCAAAATGACCAAAAAGAAGAGCTCCGACATATGGCTGGACATTGTAACCCAACCTAATAGTAGCATTGTTATTGTTGAACGATTTCTGGACATCATAAACAGAGTAAGCACCACGTTGATTCTTCAAGTTAAGCTTTGCCTTTTCCTTAGTGGTAATAATCTTGTCCCAAAAGGTAACAGAGTTGGAAATATCAGGACGGCTTTCACCACCGTTGTAGTCAGCTTGCAAGTAAACAAAGATTTGTTTTGTGTTCCAGTTAAACAATGGAGTCAGATCGGCTTCCAAATCAAAACTGACGCGTGCGTTTTCCTTTCCTTTGCCATTGACTGCACCAGATCGTCGAGTGAATTTGATGCTGGTCTTGGGTTCGATATTGTTGACATATGGTTTTAATGAAAAAGCACCAGTTGTGTGTAATTGAACAAACGAAATCAACGAAATGAATGCCGAAACAACAAGAATAATGGTTGTGTAAAAACCAAAACTGTTTTGTAATCTTTGAGATGATGAAAACATGGTATTGATATTTATAATTGTATTATAATTAGTTGAATGCCACAATCAAACCTTGGTATCGCAATGTTGTTAGAACTAAAAGAAATAATGTAGAGGTGGCTTTTTTTGAATTTTCAAAACGGAGGTGTGCTGGTATAGGAGCTAAATAGGGGTTATGCATATTATCAGCCTTGCACAAATCTATGAATCATCGTCAACGCCAAATTTACAATTGCAAATGTACCGAAATGGCGACAACAGGTTAATTTGACCAATTCGTCGGTTTTATTTCAATGAACGTGTCATGAAAACAGAAGTAAATCTATCTCAAAGTCACGTCTCACAACATGATTCTTGTTTGACATTCTTTAAATTGTCAATAAATTGAAAATAAACCATTTGCTTTATTTCCACACACATTAAAGATAGTCAACTAGACCACAGTGTAACAGTCTAATACGTTTTATATTCATACAAAATACCCCAGTTATCAAAATACACAGGCACTTAAATACCAACTCAAAAAACGCTACATTATTTTGCTTTTTTTTAAAATATTATAAGAATTGAAAATTTTCAATTAATCCAAGATGCTGAAATCGTTTGCAGCGCACGGTTTTGTCAATAACTTTTGGGTTTCAGCAATAGTATGTGTTTTTGTAGCTCTTATAATTGGTGTAGAGGCAACACAGATTACGACATTGTTTGGATCAAACATTTTTATGAAGGCTTATAATAATCCACCGGATTTTCATATTGGGTTAATCACTGGAGCATACCCGTTATTTTGTTGTGGTAATAATTGAGAAAATATTTTTATTAAACATTAAACAATTGGGTGTTATTGAACTAACTTTTTTTTTGTTAGTTGGATGTCTTTTGCCTACAGTGCTTTCAGGAATACTCAGAAGAAAGGTGCAAATCTTTATATCATTACTGACATGGATTGTTGGATGTATGTTTTTTTTGTTCATTGATTATACTACTATTGGCACTAATTCATATTTAATAGCTTTAATAATGTTTGGTTATCTCAACTTTTGGGTTCTTTTTGCTGGTAAAGCCATTAAAGGAACAGCAATTGGATTGCTTTCTGGGGTCGTGCCCATTTACATTAGTGAAGTTTTTGACAAGCCATTATCTAGCAAGATTCTTTCTTTATTTCAGTGCGTAATTCCTTTTGGACTTTTTCTTTCGTCGTTGGCATCGTATGTAGGTGCTTTGGGTCCAAAAGCAGTTTTCCCAAACAACTTGGTGGCTACATGGTTATTGACATTTGTTCCCATGTGCGTTTCATTTTTTATGTGTCCATTTATTCGTGATTCACCTCGAGATTATTTTGCATTTGGAAACGCAGCACTTGCATTAGAGCTTGTGGAACTTCATTCTGAATCAAAAAACATGAATGAACGAGAGTTTCGGAATTATGTACAGGAACGGTCGATGGAAATGATGGCACCTTCCAAGTCTTTAATAAATGAGCAGAATCAAAATTCAAACAATCAGTTTAGTTCGGGAGCAAAAAGAAGGGCTTTGTTTTTGACCAAAATGGGTGATTGTTTTAAATCAACTGAAGTACTGACCGCCATTTTTACACAATGTTCAATTCAATTATCTGGAATCAATGCGTTTATGTATTACTTTTCCGAGATTTGTAAAATGAGCAGCATGGAAACTGAAACCACTTCTATTTTGTCACTATGTCTTTTTGCTACAAACTTTGTTGCCAATTTGATTGGAAGTTTTTACGCATCCAAGGTTTCTCGAGTTATGAATATGTTTTATGGATTTTTGGTCATGGGTTTGTGCCATATGCTATTGTTTTTGGCACTTCAATCCAAAAAAACTGGTTTTTCTAGTGAAACAACTCAAGCTGATGCATCTGGAGTACTTGCGGTTGCCTATTGCTTTATAGCGGTTGTTAGTTTTGCTCTTGCGATTGCAATTCCTTCTATGCTCTATACCACTGAAATTATACCACCACAATTGTCTGAAGTTGGAATACCTTTATGTGTTGCTTTTGGATGGTTTTTAAATTTTGCTTTGACGTTGATTTTGCCAATACTATTCAAGGCAATGTCTGCTTATGTGTTTACATTTTTCGGAGCCTTTTGCATTATATTGTATGCTGTGTTTTTAAACCTGGAAGATACATATGCACAAAACGAATTGAAGATTATTGATTTAGATGTTGATGCGTTTAACGAGAAGCCCAATTCGGCTGATGGTTTGAGTGGTGGAATTGATTTGGAGCACAATTATGATTCAAGTAATAGAATTGGCACTAACCGGCCCAGAACTGGTGGTGGTGGTGGTCCATTTTTATCGGTACGTGGTACAATTAGAGGTGGAATAACTCGAAATTGGACAAGAAATCCAGTCAATGCAAAGGCTGATACTCGAATCATTCGGCCTAATAAGTTATCAGTGATTGGTTCACTTCGAGATGCTAAGCTTTCGAAAGAATTATCTGAGTCTACAAAAAATACTACAAAGTTTGGGCTTTTGGGCGGTCGACTTGATTCTATTCCAGGATCTGGAAGGTCTGGAATATTTGGGACAAGTGCAAGTGATGGAGCACTTACGCACCATACAGGGTATTATGAAGAAAATTTGGCAGACTTGAAGCTTGATATTTTGTCACCGTTTGACGAGAATTATAGTCGACCAGTGCTGAGGAAGCCTAGTAATGGCATGACTGGTCCAGATTCGAGTTATGATTATTCAGGAATGGGGAATAGAAAATTTACAGATGTTGGACCGTATAGTTTTCAGTCAAACAATTTTAATTAAGTGAGTAAAGAAGAATTGATATAATTAATGCAATTAATTTTTTATTTATTTCAATTTGTAGAAATCAAATCAATTGAAGGTATTTTTCGACAATTTAATCAGTAGGTTGATGTTTCTTCAATTCATTTGCAAAAAAGAGGTATTTGACAGAAATTGAAAGAGCGACATGAAGCAAAAGAGAAATGGAAAGTAAAGCGAGACCAGGCTTTTTGTCAATGACCACATTTGCAGAACTATTTGGAATAAACAAAGTTTTTAAGTTTCTAGCCAAGAAAACCGCAGAAACAGCGAATCCAAGCAACACAACACACCATCTAAAAACGTCTGTAAAGACCGGAAGCAAACCGTCTAAAGGCATGACTGCCAGAAGAGCGACAGGAATCCAAACCACGTTCGAGTACCCGTAGAGCGAAACAAACGAAACAAGAGAGGCTTCGTGTTTATTCGTCAACAAACCCAGGTAGCTCGCGACGGCCCATAACACGGGAGGCCACGCAAAGGTGTACGAATACAGCATGGAAGCAGCACCCGTGAGCAGATCGAAGCGGTACTCGTACGACGAGTGCTCGACAAATGAGGAATAGAACAGGCCGGTGACTGACGACGCAAAAAAGAGAAAGAAGATGACGGAGCTGGTGATCCAAAAAGGACCGTAGAGGTCAGGTGTCTCGGGGTCTGTGTTGGTGATTGAGTTGGACAGGTCGTGGATGTTGATGGTGATGCTTGTGTTGGCATCGTCATTAAACAGAAAGATTTGACGAGACGTGAATGGATTGAGTGCCAGTAAAGAACGACGAAGAACGTCGCTGGTATCGACATCAAAATAGGAAGCATAGAACTTGAGACTAAAGATTGAAGTGAAAGATTGGGAAGTTGGTTGTCTAGTTGGAGTTGGTATTGATAATGTTGGCAATGTTGGAATAGTGGTAGGTATGGCAGTCTGAGAGGCTGTTTGTGTAGATGCTGGAGTAGAACCAGTCACCCAATCAGGAGTTTCGTCGGCTTCAACAGACATTTTGTTAACCAAATTGATTCAATTAAACCGGCAAAAGTGGGAATTCGTTTTTAAAAAAAAGCCACGAAATAAAATAAAAATATTAAAAAAAGAGTTAATGTCATCATGTGACACCAGATTAAGACTCACACACAACGATCAACAAATTCAATTCATTTTTACAATTAGCATTACATCAACCTCATAAATCAATCAAACTCGAAGGACCGCCACGCTGCTGTTGCTGTTGATACGCTTGCTGCGACTGCTGAGCGTTGCCAAACCCGTATCCCGTGAACGCGGGCTGGATGGGATTCGTCGTCACCATGCCCGTGTACTGCGTTCCCACAAACGGGTTGTTTCCAGGCTGGGCTGCCGTGTTGGGTGTGTCGGCATAGTGGCCAGTGATTTGTGCATTGACAAATGGAGTGCGGGTATGGTGAGCAGGAAGACGGATGTCGCCTGTATTTCCGTATGAATCGAGACCTTCTCCTGACGCGAGCAAATTGTTGAGATCATCCATATGCTGTGATCGGCCAGTATGAACAGGTTTAAGTTGTTGTTGTTGCAACTGCTGCTGTTGATATTGTTGTTGTTGTTGTTGTTGTTGTTGTTGTTGTTGTTGGTATTGTTGGTATTGTTGTTGTTGTTGCTGTTGCTGTTGCTGTTGCTGCTTTAAATCATTCAACGATGTAGGTTCAGCCGAAAGTTTGGCAAATGGATTATTAGAACCAGTCTTCATTGGAGCCAATGGCTGCTGTTCCTGAGGCTGTTGAAACTGATTAAAAGCATTAGTAGCTTGTGGCTGCACTTGCTGTTGCATGTTTTGGTATTGATCAAATCCAAACACTTGTTGTTGCTGAGGAACTCCGGTATATTGATTGTTCATGGTATACATGTTTTGGACATACCCCGTAGAAATAGGCTGCTGATAAAGACCGCTGTTTGTTGGGTTACCATACATATCGTATTGGCCAGTGATAAAAGCCGGCTGTGCTGTATATTGATATTGAACAGTAGCCTGAGGTTGAGAAAGATCAATAAGGTTATCATTAGACTTTGGAACTTGAAAAGCACGTTCCTGGTCAAGCTGACGTTGTTCCTCTTCTTCTTTACTAAGTGTAATAGCTTTACGAAGATCATCGTCATCATTATCATTTTGAAAGCCTCCACGTCTGCGACTCTCTTCTTCTTCAGCAGTAATTCTAGATTGTTCAATTGCACGTTTCATCTCATCGTCATCAATACCTGCACCACGAGATGGTCGTCGTCCATCATTGCGTCTTCTAGAGTCAGCATTGCGAGAATACCGTTCGTCGTAATCGTCATTATCATTCCGGTGTCCACGACGAGAACCATGGTTCAGTCGACGATCTTTGCGTTCACTTCTCAAACGGTCATCATCAGAAAGAAGATTAGTAATACTTTTAGCACGGGCACGGACATTTTGGCCTTGATCAATTCCGGTTTCATCAATGTATTGAAATTCACGCAACGTCTTGATGATGTAAATATTGTCTTTTCCCCATAACACAACGGTTTCGGATCCGTTTAATAACAGATATTCCAGCACAGAAAGGGCTTTCATGACGTGCCGCCAGTTTTTGCCCTTGTCGTTCATTCGATGGGTCAACATTCCCATGATTTCCAAAACCTCATGACTAGTGAAAAATTCAATAAGAGGCACAGTTAGAACTGGTAAATATAGGGGGTAAAAATGAAAATAATGAAAAAAGAACAAAAAAAAACATACTTTTGGTAAGTCAGACGAGCTAAATCGCTGAGTTCTAAAGAGGTGGGTCCAACAGGTTCATTACTTGTAGCTAAAATAAAAACAAGTTAATCAAAGCTTGAACTAGAGTGTTTTCAAATGTTTTCAATTATTTTCAATCATCAACACATCAAACTGAAAAAAAAACAAAAAAAAACAAAAAAAAACAAAAAAAACATACCATTTCTGACCTTTACTTGAGTCGGCGTATAACCATTGGTAACGTTTTTAATTGATCGAACAAGCGATTTTGACATTTGGAACTTTCACACCGAATTGGTTTATAAAAAATGAGTGAAAAACAACTTTGAACAAATGGAAAATGGAATCGAATCTGTGTGTATTTGAAAAAAAGTCTCAGAATCTCAATTTAAAAATTTCAAAAATTTCAAAATTCAATTTTCAAAACAAAAAGTTTTGTTGATGGCGAAAAGAAAAAATGGTTTGCCGGTTTTTTATTTTCGCCGTGGCTTGGCTTTAGTCATGTGAGTAGGCGTGACTACTAAATGACTATCACACGGCTATAATGTTGCAGTGACAACAATATTACACTACTTGTCACACAGCCGTGCAGACCCTGTCGATCGACCAAAGCTGCAACTTTTCGCTTTGGACACTGTTTGTCGACGTTTTCTTTCAACATTTGCTTTTTCTTTACCGTATTTCAATCACCAAAATTTTTTTTTATGGCTCACGTCGTTTCAACATTTTTAAAGGTTTTTGACGAGCTTGGACTGTCGGCGCTGTTTCTTGTGCCTGGTGACGTGCGGATTCTTCTTTTCGTCCGACTGTTACAGGCTACAGCGTTAGGTCTGGCTCCAGCATTGTTTATGGTTCATTTCTTGGAAACTCATGGTTTAAGCAGCCTTCAATCAGGTCTTTTTATGGCCAGTTCGTCAATTGGGTCTACTTTACTGTATAACTTGGTTTCCGATGTATTTAATTTTTCAAATCAACAAAATGTGCCCGGACTCATTTTTTATAACCGTCGAGTTATACAAATTCGTGCTATTGCAATGGTAATTGCTGGAATTATCTTTTGTATCTTTGATGATCATATCATTCTTTTGCTAGCTGCAATCGTTGGACAAGTCGTGCCTCCAATTAACGATCTGTTTTCAAATCCTACGACTACTGTACCATTAACTCTTGACAAATACGTCCAACGTCATAACTCAATCCAACCACTCAATATCCGTATGATTACCTTTTTACATACCCTTGGGCCTTTGTTCGCCACTGCTTGTGGTAATCTAATTGGCGGATGGTCGGTTTTTTGGCTTTCGACAAATTACAATTTAAATGAACAATATGCATACCAAGCAGCGTTTGCACTTTTCACGTTTTGCTCTTTATTCAGTTTTGTCCTTGCATTGTTTTTATCAAAACACGCAAACAGTATTC
Organism: Magnusiomyces magnusii; assembly: GCA_030570155.1. Lineage (NCBI taxonomy): Eukaryota > Fungi > Ascomycota > Dipodascomycetes > Dipodascales > Dipodascaceae > Magnusiomyces > Magnusiomyces magnusii. The sequence goes on from JAJLVH010000189.1 coordinate 8,124, forward strand.
CATATTCTCAAACCAATCATATACCTCCTTCTCCTTTCAAAAATGATACCTCGAGATTAAGATCTCCAACAGTACCCGCTCATGATACCACTCCTCTTGTACTACCAGGAGATTCAAGCTTTTACACTGTACCTTCAAATACCAACAATTTGACAGACTCTAGAGCTGGTATCTATGACTCGTCTTTTGCCTCAAATACCATATACCGGTTCAAACTTCGTACCAAGGTTTATATTTGGTACTTATCTTTACTCTGGTCTTTGCGAGTCGTTGCATCTTCGTTAGTCACGACGCCTTGGATCACTTATTATCTCTCTGACAGGTTTCAGCTTGATATGCCTTTACTAGGGTCCATATTGTTTGCTACAAACAGTTTAGGTGTGCTGACTGCCATCTTTAGCAAACGGTTGACGTTATGGCTGGGTACAAATTTATCTTTTGCGTTATCACAGTTTCCAGCTTCTTTGTGTCTTATGGCTTTTCCAATGCCTTCGTCCTTCAACCTGTGCTTTATGTTTTTGACTCTTTTTAACTGCATTTATTTTGCGGGCCACGTTTCTCAAAAAAGGTTGGCAGATGCGTCTTTGCCATATAACAATACTTTGTCTAATGAGGCTGGTGATCTAGGGTTTACAAATGGCGATTCGTTTGATTATTTAAGAAACCAGTTTTTGCAAAATCAAGATTTGGAGCAAGCCCAAGAACAACAAACGAATATGTTGAACCATTCAAATCCGTTAAACATACATATCCAACAAAACCCTCTTTACAATTTCCACTGCAAAACTCTCTTAATAACAAAACTAACACTCTACACTCAAAAATCCAAAAACTTGATAACCAACCTTGCAATACCGGCAGGTTTTGCACTCGCTGGATATTTTGCAGAAACAAACATGTTATGGAAACCCTTCGTGCTAGCCGGGCTGCTGAATATATGCTACAGCGTTTTGGTTTTGCTAACAGTTGAAATTAAAAAGTTTTGTACCGAGAAAATAAGGTAACTTCAATGATGAAAAAGGTTAACATGACGGTGAAAAAAAAATTAAATTTTAAAAGGACGACAAAAAAAAACTTTCAAACTGGATTTTGAAAGTCTATCTACTAACCACAATTTTGACAAAAACAATTGATCAATTAAGAACATGTATATAAACAGGTACAAATTATAACTGGGATTTTTTTTTATTCATTTCCATCGATAACTTACTCTTGATGAATTCTCATATTTGAAATTGTTTCAATCGTTTCAAAAAATGTTCAATTGTAAAATTATTTCCAACCCACCACAACAATAACTATATAAATGATCAAAACGCACAATTATATTATCTAAAATAAACAAAATAAATCAAAAACTTGAATTAGTTTGTCACGTGACCAAAATATAGTTTATAAAAATATCGTCACGAACAGGATTCGAACCTGCGCAGGTAAAACCCATTGCCTATACTGCTGCAATAGCAGGGCAACGCCTTAACCACTCGGCCATCGTGACTTTTTTACAAATTTTTGTTTTATATTAATTTATACTATTTGCATATTTGCAAAACTGTTAAAACTGCCAAACTTTTTGATTTTCATGAATTGAAAAGATTCACAAATTTGAACAATATTATATAGTTAAAAACGAAAAGGATAGCTAAAGTAGCTGATGTTATATAATTCTATAACCCTTGAATAAAATCAATCAATCACTTTTTGATTTTTGTTAAACAAAAAATTGATAAATATTGATATTTTTGTTGTTTATAAAGTTTGAATTAATTTTGTCATTAACTTGTTAATATTGTTGGTATTATTTTTTAATAAAATATAAATACATCACATGAGATCATATCAAAGTTCAAAACAATTGCGATATAAACTGAATAACAAAACGACTCATTAAAAAAAAAAAAGAACATCAACACTTGAACATTAATCAATAAAAAAAAGAGAAGAAAATGGTCCTCGCAGCAGTTGGTCAATTTTGTGCTACCAACAATTTAAGCACCAATGCCAAATTAATTCGAACATTGATATCCAAGGCTAGTCAAGCGGGAGCCAAAGTGTTGTTTTTACCAGAAGCTTCTGATTACATTGCAGGATCTGCAGATGAGTCTGTGTCGTTGGCAAAGCCAGTGGAAAAGTCGACAGTTTATGTGGATGGTATAGTTAAAGGGTTGAAAGAGTTGCCTGAAGGGGCAGTCAAACCATATATATCAGTAGGATTTCATGAACCAGCAGAGACGTCATCATCGACACCAACAACTCAAAATCATAAAAGATTGAAAAATACTTTGCTTTGGATCGATCCTACTGGAAAAGTTCAACATCGATACCAAAAACTTCACTTATTCGATGTCGAAATCAGTAATGGACCTATTTTAAAAGAATCAAAATCAGTTGAACCGGGCAACACCATCTTGCCGCCTTTCCAAACACCGATTGGAAAACTGGGTAGTGCCATTTGTTACGATATCAGGTTTCCGGAGCTTGCATTGCGATTACGGTCTTTAGGCGCTGAAGTGATTGTTTATCCTTCGGCATTCACTGTGCGCACTGGCGCGGCTCATTGGGAAATTTTAGCACGAGCGCGTGCCATCGATACACAATGCTATGTGATTATGGCAGGTCTTGTAGGAAAACACGATAAAGAGGGAAAACGACAAAGCTACGGACATTCGATTATTGTTGATCCTTGGGGAACTGTGCTTGCTCAAGCCCCTGATGTAGATGCGGTACCGCGAATCATTACGGCAGATATCGATTTATCTGTTCTTGAAAAGGTGAGAGAGAATATGCCATTATGGAGTCAAAGAAGATCAGATGTGTTTGGATATGAAGTTTAGATAGTTTCAATCAATAGTCTTGGCCCAAAGTGTTGCCTTGCTTTGAACGATTGGCCTGTGAGCCTCACGCCTGGTTGCCGGTCGTGGTTTAAGGTTTTGAGCTGTTTAGATTTGAAAAGTATAAAAGCGCGCCAGATTCCAGGAAATAAAAACTTTTGAAATTAAAAACCAAATTTCTTCTATTTCAACCAAAAAATGTTCAAGTCTTTCAACAAAATCAAAGGTGCTGTTACACTTTTCACGGCACCTCATTCACCAATCTCTAGTTCTCTCGTGAAGCATGTCCAGGCCAAGTATCCTCACCAGTCTCCACACAAGTTTAGCGTCGAGGTCACTGACTCCGTTCCTACACCTGAGCAATGGCGCATCATTTCGCACAGCAATACTGTTCCCGTCAACATCAGAGAAGAGATCTCCAAGCTTGCTGGCACTCCTAGTGCTGAGAAGTCCAGCACTGGGGCTGGCAAAGCTACCGAAAACGTGACAAACCATGTCAGAGAAAACAAGTATCCTATTTTGGTCGACTGGGATACTGGCAAAGTGTCTGTCAATGACGAATCGCTTGCAAAGCAGATTCTTGAATGGAAGTCTGAATTATAGCCAATCAAATGCGTGTATTTATGTAGTTTAAATCATTGCAATTAATAAAACATGAATAAACAAGTTTTTTTTTTAGAAACATTTACAAGTTTTTGTTGAAACAGCATCTACATGCGATAATCAGTATTGTTCTTATCGTTATCAGTTGGTTGAGAATTAAACCAAATCAATCAGTCTTTACTTATGTTTATCAATTGAGACTCATTGCCTTCAGCCTTAATTGTAATTTGACTGACCTAATTCAGTTTGATGATTTGATTGGCCCAAATCGAAACATAATAAATTGGCATCAGTTTGCTATGCGTACATCTCATCCCTGCGCACATCCCAGCACAGTATGTCTTCAAATTTTCCCAAAACGTGAATTTGACTTGCTCTCAAAACTTGCTTTTTCCATAAAAACGACGCTTTTGGTTTCTTTCTTCATTTCAAAATTTCATGATTATGAATTCTTTTTTAGCTGCCCGATTTCTTCTTTCTTAACTCACAAATGAAACTTTATTCGTACTGGAACCAGTGCCATCATCAAATCTATTCAACGTCTACTTGTTGGTCTTCGTTCTTATTCCAATCCTTCAAACACCAACAGCCAAATGTCCGGCGTTTCGTTTCTGCTCTGCCAATAAACAAAAATGTTAGGAAAAGTGGGTTTGCCACGCTTCTTCTGTATAACGTACCTCAAACTGAGTCGTCGGTTGTAAATGTAGCGACGAGTTCAAATTATTCAAATTACTCAAAAGATTCATTGAAATCGTTGAAATCATTGAAATCACCATACTTACTAAAGCCATTCAAAGCGTTAGACTCATTCAAACCACTAATACCATCTAATCCGATACTTACATCCTTACGTTTTTACCATTCCAATACCAATCCAAACAAAGACTCGCAATCAAACTCATGTCCAAACGCCGATTGCACAAACAATCACACCCAATCCCGTGATTCTGCCCATCCTCCAGTCCCAGAAACCCATTTGGCTGTCAAAGACGCGCGTTCCAGCAGCCTAGGATTCGATTGCTGCATGGCTGACTATGAAATAAACTAGAAACATAAAACAGAATAGAATCGATATTTAAATAGAAAAATAAAAAGGTTGTGTTTATTCCAGAATTGTGGAATGTTTGGGTTTTGTTTACTTTGGGCTGTAGAAAGGTGGTTCGTGAACCGGTAGCCGTGCGTGTTGATCCAATTTTGTGAGCTTTTCGCTATTTTGTAACAAAACAGTTACATTTCAAAAACAATCGTCATGATACTTGTTTCTACCGGATGGACTTCATCGACGTGTTGTCGTCGACAATCGCGAGAAGGACGCAAACGTCCATATAGGTCCGTGGGAAATAAATCTTACTTTCCTCTGATTGGTAAATATCCAGCACAAGCCGTTCCAACTTGGAAAAGTCGTCTGCAAACATATAACTAGCCTGTATAGTGATGTATTGAGCCAGTCGGGGTGACGACAGTTTGAACAAAAAGGTGTGTGATTCCATTGTGGCTGATGGCAAGAAATTGTCTAGATCAAATGAGATGCCCGAAAGTTTGTCTTTAGACAGCAGGCCAAGTTCCATTTCTCGTTTCAACTCTGCGATTTGTGCAACATGGTCATTGGTTTTATCTTTGTTTGGTTTGGTAACTAGATCGTAGTATTCGTGGACCTTGGGCATCAAAGAAAGGATTCCAGAGTGTTCAAGGAATGACTTGTGTTGACGTTTGATCAACACGTCTGACAACTCATCAAGAATGCTATCAAGATGTTTGATTTTGAAATTGGCGATTGTATCATAAAGTTGAAGAGTCAGTTTGACAGCATCAATACAATTGATTGTAAAAATTTCAGAATCGTTGTCTGGCAAATCACTTGCAATTCTATTACAACATTCCAAAAACGGTTCTGTCATATCTTGAACAATTTGTCGAATACTGTGTGTATTTGTACCCTCACCATCTACTTCTGCCTCATCATTACCATTCTCTGTAGGAATTGTAACCATGCTGGCTTCATAAGCTTTCAAAACTTCCTTCAAATCAGACATGGCATCACCAAGAAAGTCAGGCGGTTGTAAATCAGAAGGTTGTAGCAACATATTATCTTTAATATCAGTAATACTTTCTTCGAGACATTTAGAAAATTGACGCCAGCCATATTCCACCAATTGGTCCAATGCTTTAATAATCTCAGGT
>JAJLVH010000190.1:0-13733 GCA_030570155.1 Magnusiomyces magnusii
GACATAATCATCATTAACTATCATTTATTTCCATATTCATTGCATTTTTTTTTTTTTTTTTTTTTTTTTTTTCAATTGATTTTATATAAAAGTCTAGTATTTTTGTTTTTAAAAAAAAAAAGAAAAAAAATAGAAAAATCATTAAATTTTTATTTTACTGTGATGCACACTGAACACCAGGACCTTCTCCTTCTCCTTCCACATCATCATCATCATGAATACTTGAACCAACCTTGGATGGATCAGCATCAGACAAAACAACTTCTTCATAGTTGGCCTTGGCAGGGAGATCCAATGGTGGTCGTGGAGGAAGAATCTTTTCAAGCTGAGAAAGCTTTTCATGATCAATGGCGTTTGCAGATGGGAATTCAACGTCAAATGTAATGTACAAATTACCAAAGTTGTGATGACGGTAAGATGGCATACCCTTACCTTCAATCATCTTGATGGCTCCAGGGGTAATGATTTCACCAGGAATGATTTCAACCTTGAGGTAATCATTGTCGAGGTGCTTGATAGTAAATGCACCACCAGCAAGAGCAGTAAGAAGATCGATTTTGACAGTAATGAAAAGATCGTCTCCCTTTCTTTCAAACAAATCATGTGGCTGTTGATCAACAATGAAAACAACATCACCAGGAATGATATCTGGACCTTCATCACCCTTGTTTCTGAATGTGATTCGTTGGCCATGGGTCATACCCTTGTCAATATGAACTTCAAGAACCTCACGTTCTTCAGTAGTACCTTTACCACTGCACACTGTGCAACGATCCTTGGGGTCGATGATCTTACCTTGACCCTTACAGTCGTTACATGTAGTCTGGAATCTTTGAACCATTGGACCCATTTGACGAGTGACAAATCTAGTACCAGAACCGTGACATGTGGTACAAGTTTTGACAGACTTTCCACCTTTACCGCTGCACTTTTTGCACAAGACTGTTCGAGTTAAAGCAAGTTTGGAAATCTTGCCTTTGTAAAGATCTGAAAGAGTAGCCTTGATGGGATGTTGAATATCTCTAGATCTGCGAGGACCTGAATGGCCACCTTCGCCAAACATGCCGCCCATGCCTCCCATGCCTCCCATGCCGCCCATGCCGCCCATGCCGCCAAAGAAGTGTGAAAAGATGTCGTCAGCACCCATACCACCTGGTCCGCCGGAACCGCTAAGACCAGCTTCACCATAGTTGTCGTAGATCTCTCTTTTTTCAGAGTCGGAAAGAATTTCGTAAGCGCTAGAGATTTCCTTGAACTTTTCAGCAGCGTCAGGATTATGTTGGTTTTTGTCAGGATGATACTTTAAAGCATTGACTCTGTAAGCCTTTTTGAGTTGAGCTTCGGTAGCAGTGACCTCAACACCCAAAACCTCATAAAGTTTAGTTTCTTTGACCATTTTTATTTGAATTTAGAAAGAAAATATATATATATATTTATTATTGATTCAATAATCAAAGTTGAAAAAAAAGAAATAAAAAGAGGCAAGGGGGAAGTATAAAAAAATCGGGTAATCCAAGATGGATTTTTTTTTTTTTTTTTTTCTTGCAACTACTGGCTTAGAATAGTGGAATTCCAAAGAAGATTTGAAAATTTTTTTTTTGTTTACGATTGTTATCTTTAAAATTACTAATGCTTATGTAATTGATTGTTTAGAGGCTGTTCAAGTATACGACCCGTAATTAGCTCTCGTAAAAACACACACCATGACCTGCTGAAATTTTTCATTTTTTTTCAATCAAACCGCCTTGGGTTGACGCATCGCGGATTCTAAAGATTCCGACGATTCCTGAATTGGTCCACCAAGCTTGAAAATCCAAGACTCTGAAATAAAACCTACAGATCACACACGTGCTCAAGTTTCTTTGTTTTTTTGTGTAATTTGAAATATGGAAACAACCATAAAGATTGCAATAGCGGCTTTACAAATGCTGCACTCGGATACACATTGTATTGCCTGAATTGTCACAGCCTTGTACCTTGTTCACTACCACCATTTCTACAGACTTTTTTCTCGTTATCTTCTGTCCTGAAGATCTAATATGTCTTGATTTGAAAGATTCGTTGTAACTATTTTTATTTCATTCGTTTTTTCTTTTCTTTTATTCTCATTGCTCATATTTTATATATGACTGATCTCACTATCTTGTTATTGTCATAATGCGGCATCTAAATGACCTTGTGGATCGAGTAGTATCGTCTCCTCGTCAATTCATTATTTGGCCTGCTTCAATTTGTTTCATACTATCATATCCATTTCTATATACCTTGTTAACTGCCTCTTTACCAACTACCAACATTGAAAAATCAATTCCGATACCCGCTCTCTCACATGATGACCCTCTGTTTATGACATCAAGGCTTGAAGATTCAAACTCTTCTGTCATAAATGTCAAACAAATGTATATCTCCCCTCCTGTGCTAACAAACGTTCTGGCACCTGAGTTTTTAAATCATATCGATCCAATCATCAATAACTTGCTTCCTCCTAATCAATCTGTGTCAAACAAAGCGATCTTTGACCAATCGTCAAGTGCTTCTGCTTCAGCCAGTTTCAAATACACTTCATTACCATATTTACATTATTATCACCCACCTTCAAATGACCCAAACTTTTCCATGCTCTCTGAAATGTCGCCGACATTTTTGAAATCTATATTATACCTTTCAAGATCTCCTAATGATAATGATAATGTAGCATCTGGGTTGTTGCTATCATATTTCTACAATACAGATGAAGATGAAAAAAGATGGAATGATACCATAGATGCTATAGTTGGGAAAGGGCAAGACCGTGGGTTTTCTAAAAAAAGTTTAACCAACCAAGTATCTTTCACTTTACCAACTACTGCAAATGAATCAAAATCTTCGCTCACTGGTTATGTTCGTTCTTTACCATACGCGTTTTTTCCATACTGTCCCCTTCCACTCTTGAACGTGGTTGTTACCTATACTTTTTTAGCGATTTATGTCGCTATATCTTGGGACATTTCAACCGTACAGTCAAAAATTGGTTTGTTTGTTGCCTATTTGGCACAAATTACATTGACGCTTTGTTCTTCATTCACAATCGTGTCGTATATCTTTCCAACTTTTTCGCACAATAGTATCCGTCATTTCTTGATTATTCCATACTTTATTGCCGTCATCAGTATAGAAAATATTTCCCGGTTTTTGAATGCTGTTGCTAGAACTCCTCATGAAAGTCCTCCAGTTTCAAGAATGAGAACAGGCTTTATAAACTCGTTTGATCAAACTTTGAAAAAAGTTCTTACTGATGTTTGTATTCTTTTCATTCCTTGTATACCGTTCTTTTCTATTTGTGAACAAGTTAAACATCTTTGCTTGTTTGCAATTATTGCTATTCTAATTGATGTGGTATTGCATGCAACTTACTTCACTGCAATCTTGTCAATTGATTTACGAAGATTCGAACTTGAAGATTTATTGTCTGAACATTGTGCATCCAAATCACAATCATCTCCGTACAATACGTTTCTCAATGCCGGCAATAGCCTTCCTGATATCTTGAGACCCTATTACCTCTACATTCGTCATCTTTATTTCCATCCAAAAATCTCTCTTTCTGCATTTGTTTTGATGAGCATGCTTGTATTTGTACATATGTGGGCTTTTTTGACAGATCCTGCAAACTTGCGTTTTTATTCCTCAGGAAGAATACCATTCTTTTTTTCCGGTCTTACGCCGTTTACAAAATTCTTTGCAAATTATGCCTTTGTGTGTCTTTTTGAGCCTGTGGTGATTCAAGGTGCCAAACACCCATTCTTTTCAAATACCGCACCCATCGAGCTATCAAGCGGTGCTCCGATCTTCGGAACACTGTCACAGTTTGTTCGTCTTTTGTCTGTCAATGTGATTTTGGAACTTTTTGCTTCAATTGCTTTTATTTTATCTCTTGCCGGTGTTATTCTTAAATTCATGCTTCCACCGGCATCAGAAAAAAGCACTATATCTGAATCAAATGCAGTGGTTAAGTTTTTTTCTAAAGATTTGATTGGGTTCCATACTCTGGATGTTCTTTATGTGATTACTCAAGGATCAACAATTGCAACAGTTTCATTAGATCACAAAATTTGTGTTTGGAACGCATCTTTGACTACTGCACAAAACAGAGTTGTTAAACCTATTCCTATACCTTTTCCAACAGAGTTTTGGCCAGCCACTAAAGTGGTTCTTAATTCATCAATGTGCATTATTGTTATCTTTTCTTCGAAAACAGCGGGAATTCGCAGCTGGGATTATAAAAACAACAAGCTTTTGTACCACATTCAAGATCAAACGTTGTTTAATGCTTCTCCAATCGAAACCTTTTTTTCGGGCTCTGATCTTGTTGTTGTGACTAAAGAATGTTCAATAGTATCGATTTCAGAAACCGGTCAAAGCACCCAGTTTCCAATCGAGTTTTCTTCAAAGACAGCAAAAATTATCCATGCCAAACGACTAATCACTCCTAGAATCCCTGAGCGCATTATTTGTATGTCATCACAAAATGAAATCACAATTGGAACTCACATCGGTAAAACTTGGAGATTCCGAAAACTAATGATTCAGGAATCGCCAATACAGTTTAACTTCCAAACTTTACAATCTCAAGGAGTGCACGATTTGTCTAAATACAAGCCGCAACCAATTCCAGCCCCTCAAGCCATGATGAACACAAGTCCTATACGCATGGGTCGTATGGCTGCAATGAAGGCTGAAACTGTGATTCCTCCACGAATGCGGTCTACAATTTTAGATGATAAGGTTATTGCTTTAGTACCTGTGCCTGCAATTAATATGGTTTTGATTGCCACATCAATACATGCTTGTCTTTTTGATGCACAAACAGGTATTATTGTTAAACACTTTCAGACTGGACATTTAAAACCATCTTCTTTGCGAGTATTTCATTCACAACCTACACATTGTAGATTTTGTGGGTGTGTTTCTGTTGATACGCTTTCTATTGCGTATTCTGATGCTGAACAAGATGGCATCGTTATCTCTCATACCCTTTCTATTGATAACAGAGCCAAAAACAGTATTTGTATTCGCGTGGAGCGTGATCCTCGAGAAACTCGATGTCTTGGTTTTGAAGCTACTACAGAACGTCAGCACTGGATTGATAGAGTAGAAGGTTGGGATACCACTGATATGAATATGATTATGGGTGTTCGACGAAAGGAACCATCGGAATCTGATGAGATCAACAATAATTCTGGTTCATCTGTTTTGTCGTATATCAAGGGGTTGACACAAACGCAACCTGAATCAGAGTTTAGAGATAACTGTATAGGCATTTCTAGCAACATGCCAAGAGGTTCTGGAGTAAAATCACGGTCTTCTAAAGGCTTTTCGGTTGACAATTATACGAATGGTCGACCATCAGATACTTTCAAGTCGGATTCGCCAAACAAAATTAGTCCGCCACATTCTTCAAAGCCAAATCTCAACACTACATGGGAAGGATGGGCTTTATCAGCAACTGGTCAAGTCAGTTATTATGATATACCCAATTTCGATACCACCGGTAAAAAAACGAACCAAGATTATGGTACTAATGGCAGCAGCAGGAAAGCAAACGGAAATTTTTCGAAATTGTTTCCCAAAAACGTTTCTGGCACAATTGGTACAGAACTTGATAATGTGTCTTACGACCGGTTATTGATTAGATCAATTGGACCGGTGACCAAGTATGGAGCCAAATCTATTGTTGTTGCATTTGGAAATGTAATCAAAGTACTTTACTTTGGACAAGAAGAGTCGCTTACGCCTGGCGCAAATATTTTTGGAGTTAGCGAAACACCATATGTTCATAGCAATCTGGCTAAATACAATAAAACAGCAAATGGAGTATCTAACGATACGATGGCAAGACAAGGATCTCGTAAGTGGAGAAGAGAAGTAGGGTATTGAAATCAACAACAATAATAAAGAAAAAAGAAGAAGAAGAAAAAAAAAAAAAAATACACTATTAAAAATGATAGAAAATAATTAATAGAATTTAAATTTTGAAAAAAAAAAAAAAAAAAAGCATGGTTTGATTATTGATTGACCTTACAGGACACCAAAGTCGAATATTACTCAATTGTTGACGGCGAGGGTTGTTACTTTGGTAACGCTTTTGAAATCAACAGGAAAACACAAATGTAAATCTTGGTAACAATCAAGAAGATGTCATGGCCACATGGCTGTCAGGTAAAAAAAAATTAATAAAAAAAAAGAAAGACAATTGAAAGGATCAGGGTTAGGTATTTACATTTGTGAATTGGATATTCTTTTGATTGGTTTTTTGACATGAGTTTTTCAAATAGTTTGTGAATATAAATATAATCGTTTTTTTTTTTTTTTTACTTTTCTTTAGATATTTAACTAATTTCAATAAATTGACAAGTATTTTGAATGAATGAGAAGCAGTTTGTGATAATAATATAGATATCACATCCACAAACACCATTCATGGCAATTGATTTTGCCCAATTGTATACATTCGTCAACGTCAATTTTACATTTTCTGTATGCTTCATGACCTTATTCTCATCAGCAATCAGTGAGACATTTAGTAACTTGTGTTTTGAAAGTTTCTAGTTTAGAAGAATCCAATACTTTGAAACAAAAGAAGGAATATTTTTTTGGAAATAGATCATCACACATGAGAAACTCACAACAAAATCAACAAACTCGAAAAGAAGAAAAAAAACAGGTATTTTCTGATAATGAAGATGAAACTCTAACTTTTTTTGATGATTTCTTTTCAGACTTTGTTCCATGTTCTCTTTCAGATATTCCTGACAATATAATTAAACAAAAGCTCAATAACAATTATAATAAAAATGACGATAAAGGTGTTGATCATTCTGCGACAAAATCTAGTGATTCAAGGAACCAATCAACAGCTGAAGTCGGTTTTGAAACTTTATTGAATTCTTCGCCGCCAAAAGACGTATTTAGCGACTTTTCTGATTTGGATTTCGAAATACCGAACGAAACAGAAGGAAACGATACGTTGAACGAGTCATCGAATGATAAATTAAACAAACCTTATAGCACGAAATTACAGTCATTGGATTCAGAGCCTGGCTTTCTTGACGATTTGTCAGATACCTTTTTAGAAAATTTATCAGATCCTGTTGGAACATTACCAAATGAACCAATAAAACCAAAACAAGACGACACAACAGCTAATAATAAACGAAAAGAAATTCAACTTGACATCAGTGAACAAGACACTGATGAAAACGAGTCGGAACCAAAAAATAAGATTCCTAAACTCGAAAATGATTGCAAACCTGTAAAAAGTTATCTTCAGCATTCACTTTTATTTCGGCAGTCTAGGTTGACAGGATTTGTAAGTCCTGTAATAAATGCACCCAAGCCAGGATCAACAACCAATCCTAGTACGATACCTAATAATGCGCAATCACCAACACCCAGTTCCAACTCGAAACCTACACCTATCGACCTTTCTGAAGAACAAAAAAAAGTTATTAATTTGGTAGTTCAAAAACAAAAAAGTTTGTTTTTCACTGGCGCTGCAGGTACAGGCAAATCAATTTTGTTGAAGCGAATCATCCAAAAACTCAAGAAAAAGTACAAGAATGATGAAGTAGCTGTCACTGCATCAACCGGTCTAGCTGCGTGTAACATTGGTGGAACTACTCTTCATTCGTTTTGTGGAATTGGATTAGGACAAGATGATGCAAACAGGTTGTTAAAAAAAGTTCGAAATAATCCGACAGCGCTGAAAAGGTGGAAGAAAACTAAAGTTTTGATTATTGATGAAATTTCAATGATTGACGGAAGTTTGTTTGATAAACTGGAATTTATTGCTCGACAACTTAAAACTAGAAATGCACCATTTGGCGGCATTCAAGTGATTCTTTCTGGCGACTTTTTTCAATTACCGCCTGTTTTCAAAAATTTGTATCAGCCAGGTTCCAGAAATGGAGTTAAACAAAAAAAGGATGAAAACCGACTAGCTTTTCAAGCCAAGAGCTGGAATTCAGTAATTGAAGTGACTGTTGAGTTGAAACAAGTATTCCGTCAAAAAGATGACAAATTCTCTAGAATGTTGAATTCTATTCGAGAAGGGGTTGTGACAAAAGAGATTGAACAAGCATTCAAAGCACTTTCCAGAGATCTTGTTGTTCCTGAAGGAGTTACTCCTACACAAATATTTCCGCTTCGTCATGCTGTCGACAAAACAAACAATAGTTTAATGAACAAACTAGATGGTTATGCCATCACATACAATTCAGTCGACACTTATAACACTGAAGCAGCAGAACAAGGCGAAATGTTAAAATGTCTAATGTGTCCAGAATCCATTTCATTTAAAATCGGCGCTCAAGTGATGCTGATCAAAAATATTGACGAGACTTTGGTTAATGGAAGTTTAGGAAAAGTCATTGGATTCATGAGCGAATCAACGCTCAAAGTTGTGACACAATTACCACAAAAGTATGCAGATAAAGTTATAAAAGGTACAATTTCTGCTCAAGAAAGTGTTGAATTATATTTCGACGACAAACAGACGGCAAGAGATCTCAAGAAATATAACGAAGAACAAGAAGAAAAGAAAAGATTAGAAAAAAAGAATGTGGAGTTTAACGAAATCGATACCGAAAATTACAAAGAACTTGACGAAGAGTCTGATACGCCTAGCATCAACCGGGCACGGAAAAAACAGCTTATTGAAGCTTTACAAAAACAAGCAGAAACAGTTGACAAACAATGGCCATACGTTCGCTTCGTGATGCCTGATGGCACTACACGCGATGTATTGGTTCATGACGAAAAATGGGATATAGAAAACTTGGATGGCAAAATCGAAGCTAGTCGTTCCCAAGTTCCGTTGATCCTGGCCTGGGCTCTTTCGGTACATAAATGCCAAGGTCAAACGTTACATTGGGTCAAAGTTGATTTGCAAAAGATTTTTGAGTGCGGCCAATCTTATGTTGCTCTTTCTAGAGCAGTCAAAATGGATGGTTTACAAGTGGTTGGTTTTGATAAATCAAAAGTCACTGTTCATCCTGATGTGATTAAGTTTTATCGAAATTTGCCGTCACCATTGGACGTGTAACGATGGTATTTGCATTATGGAAAACGTTTGAATATTGATTGAAATGATAGTCATGAAGATTTGAATTATTTACATTTATTCCAACTAAAAAACGTATTAAATTAGATTTAAACAAACTTATGATTGCAAAAGAAGTCTTCTGTTGCTAGACTTTTCATTGTTGTCGACAACTTCTACGCCGGGAGGACCTTTCATTCTATGAGATGGAGAAACCTATACAGCAATGCAAATTGTTAATATGATTGTGTTTTGATATCAAACCAAGTATACTTACTCTAGCTGCTGACCAGCCCCAACGGAAACCAAGCTCATGTGCAAAGATTTCGCCAAAACCAAGCATCATACCATTAACAAAAGGAAGAAACAAGTTAATAGCACACTTCCAAAAGATGGTTCCAACAGTAAGAGGCTTATCAGCTTTGACGAATCCCAAGGAAGCAAACGAAGATTCAACAGAACTTAATGAAGATTCATTCAATTGCTTTTCTTCAGGCTGGGCGGTGTCGTTTGTCTCGGAAGTGACGTTGGCCACGACTTCAGGCGCAATAGTTGTAGATGCGTCGGCGATTGCTTGAGTGGCTTCGGACATGATTACTGGCTATATTTATACTGAAAAACGAATCTTTTAACTTCAAACCAACTCAAATGAAAAATGGAAATGGCTTGAAATGCGCAGAAAAAAAGAATTTGAGTCTCAAAAAAAGCGGTTGCCAGTATGAAAGCGGGTCACATGATGTTATTTGGGGTCTGTGAGGCTAGGGTTACAAATGTCAACCTGATTTCCTTTTTTTTTCTCTTGGAATTAATCAATATTCTAAGAAACACAGATAAACCGTCAGTAGAGCGTGTTGTAGCTAATTAAAGCAATGTCGGCTGGACCTCTATCAAACGCAAACACCATAGCTGATTTGGTATCAGCAAAGCTACCTGATAATGCCGATATTGAAGAGCCTCGGTTTCGTGCTGAATACGCAATTTGGAAAAAGAATGCACCTTATTTGTATGATATGATATTTACTACCCGTTTACCTTGGCCATCGCTTACAGTTGAATGGCTGCCTGAAGTCGAGTTTGTCAATACCTCATCATCTCAACAAAGTACACAAAACTTGACCAATTGCAAAAATATAGATTCTGTTTTGTCTAGGTACAGATTTTTATTAGGAACACAGACTTCGGGAAATGCGTATGAATATGTACGAATAGGTACAATTGATCTTCCCAACCTCGATTCAGTTTCTCAAAACTCTTCGTTATCATTGTTGAACAAGTATGACCAAGTTTTGGGGGAGTTTGGAGGTTATCAATCGTCAAGATCACAGTTTAAAATACACCAATACCTGAGCCATAGCGGTGAAGTTAACCGAGCAAGATATCTTCCACAGAATCCATCAATAGTAGCCACAGCCTCATCAGATGGGTTTGTATATTTATTTGACTGCACAAAACATCCTTTGGATCCTCGAAACAGTGTCTCTGCTGCTAATACAACTGCGGCTGCAAATCTTGCTGCAAACGAAATTGCGGCATCAACAACTCATAATTCAGCATTGAATGAAGACGAAATAAATGCTACCCTAACAAAATCGTTAGGAATACCACATCCAAAACCTGACATGGTTATGGAATCTCATACCACAGAAGTAAGTTCTTTAAGCTGGAACCAATTTAAGCATGGCACTCTTGCTTCTGGATCATTTGACCAAACGATTGCTATTTGGAACATCAAGTCTTGGATCAACAGTACTCGCCTTTCTCCAGAATCTGTCCTCAAAACGCATAGTGATATAGTAAACGATATCGAATGGCATAAATTCAATCCTTCCATGTTGGGCAGCGTTTCCGATGACGGTGAAATTCATATACATGATACAAGGTCTAGAGATGTTTCCACCAAAGCACAAATTTCGTCGATACCAATAAGACCTCTAGACAGCCAAGAAAAATCAAACAACATTATTGGCTTAAATAGCATCAGTTTTAATCCAGCCAACGAAGAGTTGCTTGTTACAGGAGGAACTGATGGAAATATTGTTTTATGGGATATAAGGACGTTAAGCTCACCAATACACATAATGCATGGTCATGCAGACAACATCAATGCTGTTGAATGGTGTCCTCATGATCCTGTAGTATTGGCTAGTGCATCATCAGACCGACGTGTATGTATTTGGGACATTTCTCGTGTTGGCGATGACAACAACCAAGACCTAGTGAGTGCAAATATAAACAATGTTCAAAATGGTGTAGACCAAATCGATAGTGCTGTAACGTCACCGCCTGAGCTTTTATGGGTACATGGTGGCCATACTGAATCTGTTTCTGATATTGCTTGGAATCCTGCTTTACCATGGGTATTGGCTTCAGTTTCTAATGATAATCATACTCATATTTTTAAACCTGCTCAAAGCATTGTGGATAGAAAATAGCAACTGTTTAAATTATTATAATAGTGTTCATCTGTATCAATAGAAAAAAAGAATTACAGTCAAAAATTAAAAATTATATATATTTGCTACTATCCGAATCAATATTAAAAAATTATGCACTTTTCATCTGTTTTTGAAGAATGTTTGGATAAAGAGGGTGTTGATTTACTGGTACTTTTTAGTCGTTTTTCATGCTTGGCCCTGATGATGTTATTGATACGCGAACTGGACTTGTTTTCTAGGATACCTAATTTTGCTGGCTTCGTGACTGGTGTGAGCTTTGCAGACTTTTTAATTTCTAAAGATTCCACAGAGGTCCGAATATCAGTACAATTTACCGGTTTCAAATACACATGCTTTGATTCCTCTAGATTTTCATGTTTCTCATAATTGTTTCGTCGTCTTCTATTGGAATTGACACGATTTGTGATCGAATCTGATTTAGCTTTCGAGACATGATTAAACTGTTTTTGAATAACCAGATTTATTGCCGTAGAAAAAATATCCGAGACACATAATGACAAACGAGAAGAGCATTCTAAATAAGCGGCAGCACCAATTTTTTCGGCAACATACATTCCTTGTTCCTTGGTAATACTTTTGATTGTATTTTTTGGTGTGTAAATATGTGGGGAATCTTCTTTTCGTAAATCAGTCTTGAGTCCAACCAAAACAATAGGTATATTAGGGCAAAAATGAGAAACTTCGGGTACCCATTTGTCAATGACATTTTCTAAAGACGTGGGCGAATCAATTGCAAAACAAACAAGGAAAACGTCAACTTGGTGGTAAGACAATACTCGCAAACGGTCATACTCTTCTTGACCTGCAGTATCCCAAAGAGCAAGTTCTGCAACTTTGTTGTTTGAAGTCTGGATGGTTTTGACATAATTATCGAAAACTGTAGGCACATAGGTAATTGGAAATTGGCCAATGGTATAAGTTAGCATCAAACTAGTTTTGCCACAACTTCCATCTCCCACACATACAATTTTTATGTTGTAATCAGGTGCTTCTTTGCTGTGTGTCGAGTCAGATAACAATTTTTCAGGGATTTGTTGTTTTTGGCCATCATGAGCTGATTGGCTTGTCTGAGCACTGTTTGATGAATTATGATCTAATGAAACTTGCAAAACTTTTTGGCTTGGTTTTGCGTTGGTAGTATCTGGTTCAAAATTGTCAAGGTTTGAAAACTTGAGGTGTTGATCAAAAGAATCATGGCTGTTGCAAAAGTTCAAAGACAAGTTAACATGTTTTTCGTAAGAGTTGATACTGTCCACGATATCTGGAGGGATGGAATCAAGAGTTGTGGTATTGTTTCTAGAATACAATGATGCTGAAGATGTGTTGAATGTGTCATCGTTATCAGCAACAGATTGAGATGACGAACTGTCACTCGAGTCGTTGTGGATATAAGAACTGCCATAGTTATTAGACTTGTGATCGTTATAATTATAGTTGGTGTTACTTGAATCGTTAGAGCTGGATGGTCTATAATCGTTGTGAACAAAGTCTTTTTCAGTTTTTTCGAGCTGATCAGCCGAATATTGTTGTCGCGGTGAGTTGGCGACTGGCTGGGGAAGTGGACGAGGCGGCATTTTCGATAGAAAAAATAAAGCTAGTGTTTGGTTTTGAAGAAGCTAGTGACGTGCTGCAACATTGATCATCACGTCGTACTGAAAATTACGGAATGCCCAAAACTTCACTGGCGAGACAAATGCATACGTGATTTACTTCAACGTCATGATTGATCGCTGCTGAAATACGCTTTTGCCGTTGATACAGGCAGAAACGCCGATTCTCGCCTAGATCCAGGAAAAGGCTCGGCATACGCTGCTCGACACTTTCTATCTCTTATTCCTGCCAATTTCCTTTTGGTTTGCATATACTGCCAATGCGGTTTCGGTTTTTTTGCTTGTAACGGATACATTGCGTAGAAACTTTTACACTGAAGACCCATTGTTCAATATGCCTGTGTATATTTTTTTGAATTTTGTTAATGTTGTTTATATTCTGTCGTTGATTTCTGGTCGAATTTATTGCGGAATGCATGGCTTTTTGGACATTTTGGGTGGATCCACAGTTGGCGCTTGTGTTTTTTTGGGCGAGTTTTTAAGTGAATAGGCTTTTTTGAATGTCGCGTTTAATAGAAAAACACTTGATATACATACTGATGTTGAAACTAGTTATCTTTCTTGGTTAGACCAGTTCTATTTGCATAC
>JAJLVH010000191.1:0-13717 GCA_030570155.1 Magnusiomyces magnusii
ACTGTAACCATGTTAGGCACTCTGTCAGTACACATTGATTCGGCTGTGATTTGTCGATACCATTGATCCTTATGACCAGACCAATACTCAATATTCCAAACATCAACAGCCTGCTTTTCGAGAAACTCTATGGCACCCTTTCGTTTGGTCTTTTGACAGAAAAATTCATATATCACTTTTAAAAACAAGATAAGTATGCGGCTTGTATTAGGCATATCATTCCATATTCTTAAGTAAAGCGAAGTGGCGCAGAGGAAGCGCGCAGGGCTCATAACCCTGATGTCCTAGGATCGAAACCTAGCTTCGCTATATTTTTCTTGTTTTGTACCTAATCACGTGAAAGTCATTTTTATAATCACGCTTACTACGCAGGATACTAACGTGATTATTATTTCTGCCAAAGAATTTTTTTTTGGTCTCATTAAACACGCAAATTATAGATATTTGATTTCTTTATAAATTACATGAAGAAAACGAGTTAAATATAAAAAAATTAATAAAACGTATATATATAATAATTCAACATTAAAAAAAGAATGAAAATGAAAAAATTGATTAATTAATGAATTAAAAAATATTAAAAAAAAAAGATAAACCATAAAAAGATCAAGCGTTTGTAGAATTATAATAAAAAAAAGGTATCAAGAAATTATCAAGATAGTATTATTAGTATCATCATTATCATTTAAGAAATGAAAGTAACTTCACAGTAACCATGGCCATCTTCTTCAATTGCTTTTCCTTGAGGATCAACCAACTTGATGTGCATTTTTCTGTCACTGAATTGGTAAATGTATGGCTTGGCACCGGAAAGATTGGTGGCAACCTTCTTGACAAATCCAGGAAGTTCAGCCATGACATCGACACGAACAATCAAGTTGTCCTTAAGAGTGCCGTCCAAAGTGCTCTTGTAAATATCCTTACCAGCAACAACATCTGCGTCTGAAGCTTCGATTCCGGGACCAGCAACATCAAACTGGATTTTTTCAGGAATGGGCCATCCAACCTCGTCTTCTTGAGGATCAATATGCTTAACAGAAACGTCTGATGAAGTGTATAACAACTTGTTGTTTTGAGTTGCGGCACCAATACTGACAGTGCATGAGCCATATGATGGAGGAGTGGTATAGTTCATGACGACAAGAGAAGTTGTTGGACCTTGAAAGTTGACAAAGTTCCATTTAGCAGCAGCATGATGAGGCTTCATACCTTGCATGGCCATGACATACATGGACAACTCATCGTGGAACTCAACATTAATGCCCTTAACCTTGATAGTACCAGTGGTAGAGCAGCGAGGCCAGAAAACATGTCGCATAGACCCCCATGGATTCTCAAGATCATCACCGTAGAGAGAAGTGCCGGTTTCGCCAATTTTGAAGCCTTCAGTAACACGCTTGATTTTGACATCAACAATTGCTTCCTCGTCGACTTCTGAGTGGATGGTATATTCAGTGGCGTCTTCGTTCAAGGTGACAAAAACATTGTGGGCATTAAATTCGGTACCTTTAGCTTCAATGTCTTCAAGATTAGTAGAACTCCAAACACATTCTTCAGGCTTTGATTCGTGGAAAACTCTGCAAGTAAATTGGGCAGTGAAATGAAGACCGATAGGATTTGAGTGGATGATCTGGATAAAACCGTAATGACCGGATTTAGCAGTAAAATAGAAAACTTGAGTTTCAACGTTGGAAGACCAAGGAGCTCTCCACTCGAGATCTTCACGAGTGAGCTTGTTGAAAGGATTCTTATCCTTGACAGTGTCGCTAATGGAATGAAAAGCTTCTTTGCCGTAGATAGGCTCGGCAGCACCAGTAAGAGCAGAAACCCTACAAAAAGTATATAAATGTTAGAAGAATTAAATAAATCCATCAGACCAAAATATATCGAATTCAATACTCATGACATACCCTCCTTGAACCCACTTTAACATCTTGAATTATTGTGTATTGTAAAGAAATGCAATTTGTTGATCGAAATAATCTGAGTTAACAAAAAAAGCAAATTAGAAAGCAACAAAAAAAAAAATTTTGTAATGTAAAAAGTAAAAGTAAAAAAAAAAATCCAACGTCAAAGCTTTTTGGATTTAACTCAAATGAATTTGGTTTAGGTTTATTTTTTATTCTCTTCCGTTAAAAAACAACATCACAAATGTTGTTTGTTTCTCCTTTTGTCCTTTTTTTCACGCATTTCTTTTTTGCCATCATTGTCCATTCATGTATATTTCTTTTTGTTGCCCCTGAATGCTGAATCAATCAAAAATCCCAACCAAGCCGAACATTCATGTCACGTGTATGCGCTTTGTTGTATGTATATTTTCCATTTATTGTGTGTTTACTTTTCTTTTTTTTATTTATTTGACAGCTATTTAATCACAAACCTGTTTGGTTTAATTAAACAATGGCATCTATTCAAATCGATATCGGCGTTCGTCGTGTATTATATACCGATGTATATAACTTAAAATGATATCTAAAAATGTAGTTTAAAAATTAAAAAAAGCCAAGTATTATATGTATTATTTATCATTGGTAATCAATTACTAATGTAAACAAAAAAATTGATCACATGTTTATGCTGGCCTTCGAATCAATGCGGTTTTGATTTTTTTGATTTTTTTTTAATTTCACAAGGGTTAGGAGAACATTATAGTAAACGATTTTTGAATCAGCATCGTTTCATTTTTATCTACTTTTTTTAAAAACGCAAGGGCTAGGATTTTAAATCATCGTGATTTCGACATTCTTACTTTCTTTTAAACCCATAAGGATTAGGTATTCCATTCACAACACAATAGTCGAAGTTGTTCTTTAAATCGAATTATTTTTTTTTTAGATTATCTTTTATTAAATGCAAAAAAATAAGATACACATGCAAAAATTATATAAATTTTTAAATCATAATCATCCAAATCGTAAAATATAAATATTCTTCAAACTATTTAAAGCTGAGGACCAGCAGCAATGACTTCAGGGAGAGCTTCAGTCTCGTACTTCTTAAAGTTTTCAGCAAAGAGAGATCCGAGCTTCTTGACTTCACCTTCAAATTCCTTAGCACCGCCATTCCAAGAGTTGGCAGGGTTAAGAATTTCAGCTGGAACATTAGGAGCAGAAGTAGGAACTTGGAGGTTGAAAACACCAAAGTTTTCGTACTTAACCTTAGCAAGTTCACCAGAGTGAATGGCATCAAGAATGGCACGAGTGTACTTGAGGGGACATCTCTTGCCACCCTTGGAAGCAGAAGCTCCAACCCAACCAGTGTTGAGGAGCCAAGCGTTAGCCTTGTGTTCAGTCATCTTGTCAGAAAGCATCTTAGCGTACTTCATGGGGTGAAGAACCAAGAAGGGTTGGCCAAAGCAAGAAGAAAAGGTAGCTTCAGGCTCAGTGACACCATCTTCGGTACCAGCCATCTTAGAGGTATAACCAGAGATAAAGTGGTACATAACTTGCTCATTGGTAAGCTTGGAAATAGGAGGAATAACACCACGAGCATCGCAGGTAAGAAGAATGATATTGTTGGGGTGGTTAGGAGTAACACAAGGAATAAGAGCATTAGGAATGTACTCAATGGGGTAAGAGCATCTAGTGTTTTCAGTAAGAGTGGTATTCTCATAGTCGACGATACGGGTGTGAGAGTCAAAGACAACATTTTCAAGAACGGCACCAAACTTGATGGCGTTGTAAATATCAGGTTCCTTCTCCTCAGAAAGACCAACGCACTTAGCGTAGCAGCCGCCCTCAATGTTAAAGACACCATTATTAGTCCAGACGTGTTCATCATCACCAATAAGCTTTCTGCTAGGATCGGCAGAAAGGGTAGTTTTACCAGTACCAGAAAGACCAAAGAAGAGAGTGACATTGTTGTTATCATCTTGGTTAGCAGAAGAGTGGAGAGTAAGATTGCCGTATTTGACGGGCTGGATGTAAAACATGACAGTAAAGATACCCTTCTTCATTTCACCGGCGTACTCAGTACCAAGGATAATCATTTCCATGGCCTTGAAGTTAATAGCAACAGAGGTGGTGGAAGTCATACCGGAAGTGTATCTGTTGGCAGGGAAAGCACCGGCATTGTAAATAGTGAAATCAGGCTTGAAGTGAGCAAGTTCTTCTTCAGAAGGACGAATCAACATATTTCTCATGAAAAGAGCGTGGTAAGCACGAGCGCAGACAATTCTAACAGAGATTCTGTACTTAGGATCCCAACCAGCATAAGCGTCAATGACGTAGATACGCTTTCTAGTGTTGAGGTAATCAACAGCACGTTCTCTGTTGATCAACCAAGAGTTTTCGGTAAGCTTCTTGTTGACAGGACCCCACCAAATGTGTTCAGAAGAACTGGGTTCATCAACAATACGCTTATCCTTAGGAGAACGGCCAGTCTTCTTGCCAGAAGTGGCAAAGAGAGCGCCAGTGGAAGTAATAGCAGATCCAGACTCATTAACAAGAGCGTCTTCGTAGAGAACGGCAACGGAAGGGTTGTGGGAGATCTCGACCGTGTCGTAGTCAATGTGAGCAACATCGTGGAGTTCTTCCTCGAGTTCAGTGTGAGAGAAAGTGGATTCAACACCAGAAGGGTGGATACGGGTGTGGTTAACAGCAGGGACCATTTTGAATAAATATAGGAAATAATTAAAGTAGAATAGTTAAAATATGGAATTGAATTAATAAAACAAGAATAGAATGATGGATATAATAAAAAAAATCAACCAAGGAATTGGGAATTGGTTGGGTTTATATAGATCAAGCGTTGTGGTGAGAACGGAAATATTCAAAGGCTCATGCCTTGCTTCACACAGGCTTTTGACAAACGGTGGGTTTGGATGTTTGATTAGCAGAGTGTTTCTATACATTTTAAGCTTTGACCTTATAAGTTGCTTGAATTAGTTGATCTTAGTACTAATATATCGTCAATCATTGATTGATTCAATATCATCAAGAATATCACAGACCATGCTCTTCTAAAACTAGCAAATATCACTGACTGTATTCTATGAGATTCAATCATCGACGGGGCAGATCGGAAATTACACAAGTCAAAAGCCAGAGAAGAAATTGCCTTCGACACAGTTATTGTCCCTATTGTTTTCGTGCACCGTTTATTGAGTTCTTCTTAACAACACACACCGTACACCGCAAATGTATTCAGCCGTGAGTCTTTTGTAACACTTTGTCTTTTGTAATTTTATATACACAATCTAAAAAGCATCATTTGGATTCTAATCACGATTTCGACAATTAATCAAATATATATTACAAAATAATCTCGTCAATTAGAAATTTGGTTGTATTCTTGCTCTAATTATCAGCCATTTGTCCTGTTACCTGTACTTTTTCTTTGGAAATCCAAAGACTTTGAAAATCTGGGGTAAATACCGAAATCTCGGCTTTATTAAAATATGACTGATATGCTGTGGTGGGCTCAAGCAACTTGACAAAGCGACTTGTACACAATAATTGAAAGTATGAGTGAGAGAATCACTGGGATATTACAATCAATAGTATATTTCCTTTTGTTACAAAAGAGAGTGTATAATTTGTAATTAATTGCTTTACGATTTGTTTTCGTAATGATTTTCATATGGAACATCTAAACAGTCTCCACAAATTCAGTCATTCAAAAAAAAAAAAAATAGTAAACATGAATATTGCCCCTCAGTTTCATCGTCAAAGTACAACAACGCAAACTTTAAAAATAAACACTTTCTGAAAGGATAAAATGTATGCTTCATAATTGGATCGTCTTTCACCAAATGTACGAAAATAATTTCAACTTGAATATGATAAAACTTTCCGAATATTCCCGACATGATAGTAACAAGAAATAGTATACTTGATATCAAATATTAATTTACTACAAAAACGAAATATTGGTATTAGTTATTAGGATAGAAGAAGTGATTAGCTTGATTTTAATTTACATTAACATGAGTTTGTGTATCGAGAAATAAAAATGATAAAAAACCAACAAAGTCATTGGATCACAAGACTATTTTTCATTTCTATTAATATGTATATTTTTTCAGCCGTTGAAATCTGGGGTAATGCCACAAAGTATTGACATGCATTTTTATTAGAACCACTAACAAAACATCATGATTGATTCAATCAACAATAAAAGAGGAAATACACAAATTCAGTCATAGATTTCGGAAAAACCTTTATTCTAAACCCTTCAAAACAATCACAATTATTTCACTTTGTTTATTTCAATACCCATGCTTTCGGACAAAGTGATCTTTATAGACGGTGTGAGTTTGATCCAATACAAGATCTGTGTTTTTCCATAGAGGCTGTATCTATGTTTGCCTTTTCGTTTTCCGGGGTTATTCAATATTTCCCGGAGCAACTCGGAATAGCATAAATACACATACGCATTTACATCGTTTTACATTCATTGATGATCATACGGCTAAACATAATTTCTAATATGTGTATTACACACATCGGGAATATAGCCAAACAAAAGAACTACATTTATATTTTGTCATAGATCAACATTAATAAGACGAAATGTCTGAAGCACGATTCGGTTGGTTTAAAAAAACACATTAATGTTACTGATGAGCGGTTTTTTTAAAAAAAACAATAACATTCATCGTCAAAGTAGAATTAGCTTAAAAAAATGCAATTGTTTGATAACTGTTTCTAATTCACACCAAAAAGTGTCAACATGTATTTGTCAAAAGGCGCTAAACAAACGATGTCATCGGTTTTATGTCTGGTGAAAATTAGTTTTGAATATTTTAAAGTACATAAGTTCCAAGTCATAACTATTTTTAAAATGACAATACATAACATTAAACTTGTTGTGAACGAATATGTACCTTTTTTCTATTTTAATACAAACTCGTATCCAAAAACAAAAAAACAAAAACTAAGGGTTCGGAAAAACATGGAGTTTAAAATGTATTATTCCGATCAATTCCTAAGATTAGGCAATAATACAAAGATGACTAATCTTTGTTTTTTTACATGTACCCCGGAAAATTAACAATGATTGTTTCTTATAAAAACCCAAGAATTGATCAAAATGTACTCCGAGTACAATAAATCATCATGTGGCGAAGTTGCCGACTTTCGCAATTCACTTTTTTATATATGTTCAATCAAGTGAAACAAGTTCGTTAGTTTTAAATGAGTAGGGTGTAATTGTTGTGTGTGAAAAAGTCTGATGGTTTTGTGGTTTTTTTGTGGATCGTTCAAAACCATGTTGCTAGAATAAAATGTGAAACTGGAGTTTTTTTGTTTATTTCAAAAAACCAGTTAGTAATTGAAATTGGAAATATGCCGACTAATTATCATCATTGATCATAACAATCCCATTATTTAATAAAGTATCATAGTAGTTGTACTTTTGAAAGACAAAATGCTCAGATACCTGCTATTTCATGTCATGGGGCATATACTTTTCAGTGAGTGGATGTGTTTGTATGGTAAAACAACAATATTTATTCTAGTTTTCACTCACTTGATTTTTTATTTTATATGATTTTCAAGTGCACAAGTGTGGAATACCCTATCTTAACATGATTTCAGATCTCAAATTTCAAACACTGAATCCGTTTTCAAGTATTACAACATAAACACAAATATTGACATTCTATTGTCTAGGCAAAATTGTGTATACATTTTTGTCTTGATGAATCTTTCTACATATGATATCAACATACTATAAATACAAACTGTTTCTTCCATTTCAAAAAAGATATCTGAAAACAAAAGAAACAAACTCAAATCAACTCACTTTCAAAAAAAATATATAAATATCCAAAATGAAATTTACCACCTTCCTTTTATCTCTTTCTTTGTCTTACTTTGCAAGTGCTTCTCCAACAAGCTACTTTTCACTTTTGGCAATTAATCCTCAAACCCCTATCCAATATACCTCGCCTGGCGCCAGTGGCTTAAACAGTCAGCTTTCCATTGCTGAAGGTGCTCCTCCATTCATCGGCAACTTTTTAAAAAATGGTACCATTGTGGTTGAAAAAAGTGGTCGGTTAGCAAGCGAATATATTGATCAAAAAGATAATGATTCTCAAAACTATAATACCAACTTGTATTTGGGAATTTCAAATGATCATAAAGTCATTTTTTCCGAAAACCCACATGCTTGGGCAGTCCTCAATATTGCGCCATCTACTTCACCAACTGAATCCTCTGCATCTGTTGGTTCTTCTTTGGGGTTTTCTAGTTTCCTGGCATATGCTCCAAATGGTGGATTTATTGCTGTTGAAAATGAAAATGGTGGATATGAAGTTTATACTTCTGAATATCAAACACCCCGGGGATCTAATGTGATTCCATTTATTATGACTGTTAATTGGTTAAATGTCACAACTCCACAAATTGCATAAAAAAAAAAAAAAAAGAATTAACAATTTAGACACTATCATTGAAATTTCTGATAAATATTTATTATCAAAATATATAGACATTTACATACTCAATCAAATTTATAATCCACCTTTATAATATTCATCATCAACTTCGGCCCACTTTTCAAAAAAAGCTGCAAAAAATTTCACACCCAAAGCTGGATCATAGGTGCCAGTTGTAGCACGGATCGAATGCATAGATAACTGAGGAATACCAACATCAAGAGAACGCATGCCGGTTGCAGATGACAAGGCGGGGCCAATAGTACCTCCGGAACGTGAATCGTTGCGGATATGAAAATATTGGTATTTGTTGTCTGTACGACGACATATTTCTTCAATTAAAGATGAAGAAATGGAATCGGTGGTGTTGGCCATGTTGGAATTGAACTTGATGGTGATACCTGTATTAAGCTTGGGCTTATGATGATCAAGGTAAACATTTGCAAACTGAAAAACAAAAAATGAAAAAAAGGTTAGTCAAATATCAATCAATCAAAAAAAAAAGAAAACTTACATTGGGATTCACGGCATGAGTGGTATCAGCAGAAACAAAAAATGAATTAGCATACGTTTCTCTTGTAGTAGCAGCGCTTCCGTTTTCATAATGATCAACAAGTCTATCAACAACAGCCTGAAAAAGGGTACCGCGAGCACCTTGACGTGTCAAACTTCCAACTTCTTCGTTATCAAAAAAGGACACCATGTTGGTAATTGCCCTGTTTGGAGAGTCTGGTTCAAGTGCAGTATGTATCGATTTGATTAATCCATGAAGTGAGGCATAAAGACATAGTTTGTCGTCCAAGCGAGGTGCAAACAAAAATTCGCGATCAAGACCACCAAGATGGCCCCTTTGAAAATTATACAATTGGAGTTCAATTTGTTGGATATCACCCAAATCCACACCAGCGTTTTTGGCAACAGCCCGAAGCAATCTGATATCATGTTTTCCTACAACTGGACTTTTGGCCTCACTTTTAGTGGGGGCGAAATCGTAATCTTCACCATAACTTGATTCCAAACCAATCAATGGAACCATTTGGGTTTCCATATTATAGGGGGTAGTAGAAACTTGTCCGAAATGAGGTGCCAAGGTTGGGATACGTCCAATTGGATAATCAAAGTTGACGAGCTTAGGTTCAAATTTACCGCTCTCTGTTTTGACAACAATTCTTCCAGCAAGACCCAAATCTCTGTCAAGCCAAAGCGGACTGAGCCCACCAGAATAAGGTGCCACACCAAGACGAATATACGCACCATCCTCTTTGGAGGTGGATACCAAAGAAATAGGTTTCAATTTGGTTGTAATCGCGTCAATGTGTGCACCCACCAAACCAATTCCGTTTGAAGGTTTCCAGTCTGGACCAACAACAGCAGCCACGACTGAAGATCCATTACGAATTGTATAAAATTTACCACCTTTACCAGCAACAAGATCGATAAAATCGTCGTTATCAGCCCAGGAAGATCGCTCAGGAAGATAAATGAATCCATGAGAATCCAGCAAGTGTTTCACGTATTCAGTAGCATGGAACTCAGTGGGATTGTCGTTGATAAATGACAAAAAGTCATGTGCATAATCGAGATCAGCCCATTGAGCTCCGATATATGAATCGACTTGGAACTTTTGCTTTGAGTGTGTTGTTTTTTGTTCAGACTGTTTGACGCGCATTGTTTAAAAAGATGTTGAAGTACTTTGATAGTTGAGTGGTATGTGTGTGTGTGTGTGGAATAAAAGAGTCTAATTCAGTGGCAAGATAAGAAGAAAAGGTGTATTTTTGTGTGCTGATAAAGCACCAAAATGAGACTTAATTGAGTCATATGACTTTATGAAATGCTCAAAACAAAAGAAATTACACCTGCATTTCAGAATCAACAATTGGCTGTAAACATGATTATAGTTATCGAAAATCTTGTTGAAATACTAGATGAAAATATTGAATTAATGTAAAAGTAAAAGAAATAGTAGATTAGAAAAAAAAGTTTGGAGGTCTACACTCTATAAAGTATGACAAATAATAAACTCCAAGCTACTGCATCAGAATTGATAAGAACTAATATATATAAGAAATCGCAAAAATACAAAATAGTCATTAAAACTGAAACAAATTGACAAAAGTTTTAGCAAAAAACTTTATTAAATACACAAATGTTCAGTCTGAAATATATAATGTATATGCACAAAATAAATATTACTATAACGACTATGGCACTATGGCCGAGCGGTTAAGGCGAAAGATTAGAAATCTTTTGGGATTTTCCCGCGCAGGTTCGAGTCCTGCTGGTGTCGATAACTTTTTGCATTCTTAGACATCAAAAATGTCACTTTTTTTTACTGTTTTTTGATATGGAGCTCCGTTGCATTTTGATTATTTAAGTTTTTGTATTTCTTGGTTTTAGTTTATTGAACTTTTTTAATGAAATGTAATGATTTTGCCATCAAGAACACACCCTCTTGTTTTCTTTTTCATTAGTAATGAACAAAACTGGTCAAGATTGTTGTAACTATTCAAACGAGAATATGTCTAATGACGATAGAAACACCGATACAATGAAAAGGTTTAAGCATAAGCAACTATAAAATTACAAATACGAGCTAACACTTGGGATTGATCTGTAGGGATCCGATAAACAGCACATGGGTAATGTGCTTTACAAATACATTTTATGATGGTTATAGCATACAAGTGAAAAACAGTTTAATTTGCTTAAAACATATTGTCAACTAGTTTTAAAAAAAGTATTTTTTTGAAAGTTTTTGATGATAATTGTCAAACATTTTTAAAAGATATATTTAGTATTATTTTTCAGTGTATATATTTTGCCATTTCGCACATTGTACCAACGGTAAAGGTTCCAGAAATCGAATTTTATCAACAGCTGTATAGTGTTTGAAGTTATTTCCAATCTTACTTCAATGTCTTTATAAATAAGCCCAATAGTAAATTATCTTTGGTCTTGGCTTGCGTTTATTGATTATCATGACTACCAGCGCTCTATTCTACTAAAAATATATCGTAATAGTGCTTGGCAATCCTTAAAAATATGATGGAAGCCGATTTTCATCAAATAAAATAAAAGGGTACAGTTTTGAAATCAGATTTAGCCAAATGATTACTTGATACATTTACAAATGCCGCGAGATAAAATCTGATTGGATGATTTTGGTGCGGCTTACTGCAGCAACGCCCATTGGATTTGAACAGAAACAAATTAGAATGATACATCTAGATCCATAGTTCAATTACCAGATAGTTAACAGAGAATTTCTAAAGCCATTCTATCCAGTAATCAATATATTAGAGCACTAGAAGCTGTCTGACTAAAGGCATCAAAAAATGATATCGACTATCAAAGTACGGCCATATGACTGGTTATAACAGTTGAAATAGAAGAGAAAAAACACTGTAATTTGAAAGCTTAAAATTTGAGGTTAAAGTACGAAACAAAAACAATCAGAAATTATGGAATTGTTGCATTTATGAGTTTTTTTCATGGATGATATTAGCTTCTCATTTAAACTAATAATACAATACCCCAATTGTGTTATTTAGAGACAGAATGCTCGCTTCACAAATCCAATGGCAATTAATGTCGTAACATAATCTGACATTTGAAGTATATAACTAGTGAAAATAAACATTATCTACCATTTAAATCTTTCAATATGTGATTCCTATTTTATATATTTTTAGACTAAAATAGCCTGTGCTTGAGTAATACAGTATGAAAATGTTTTTAAGACTGCAATGACTGTAAACTGTTCAAACAGAAGAAAACGGATTCCAAAATATTATGTATTTTGTTTTGAATATGGCCAAGCAAGTCTTATTCAAAGTTTTCTTTATAATAAAATAGTTTAACCCGTAGACTTCGTAAAGGCAAGCTGCAAGCCTAGTTGATACAACAGTCATGAATCTGACAGAGATCATTTCAACATTTTGTAGTCTGTTTTTAATGGAATCGCGGAAATAAGAAATGTGAATTACTAACTCAAACCAAATTATATAAAATAGCAATGGATTGTTCCTGCTTTATGTTTGACTCAATGCCTATTGATTGTATTATTTGCTGAATTACAATTTTGACAATATTCTTATTACTAGCATTTCATTTTTTTTTGTTGATAAATATTTTCTCATTTTTCAATGGTTTCATCAAACATCTCCGCTCTTAACTCTGAGAGTGCTGCAAGCCCTGCTTCTCCAGTCATTATCAAAGTTAACTCACAAAAAAACACTGTTCCCAATGACTCTAATAGTGAAGACATATCATCTATTTACCAAAACGCATCAAAAGAAGAAAGCAATTACGGTGAATTCAAACCTGACAATCAAGCTATACAAAAATTGGCCTCTCAATTCAATAATCTGTCCAGACAATCTTCTTTTGGTGGTGAATATGAAAAAGACAATGAAATATATGAGAACCGTCACTCACCTTATTTTTCAAACACTACGGATGGCCAGAACAAACTTGAAGATGCCGATTATAATATTCCTTATAATCCATTTATTGATTCTACTAATGCTGCTCTTGATCCCCAAAGTGATGACTTTTCAGCTTTTGAATGGTCTAAGTATATGCTCAGCGTCCGTCAAAACGATCCAAAAACATATCCATCTTTTTCTGCTGGTGTATCGTTCAAAAGCTTGGGAGCTTATGGGTATACTGACAGTACAAGCTATCAAAAAACGGTACTGAACGTTGTTTATAGCAAACTAAGCAGCATTTATAATCTATTGAGGAAAAGAAAAGGATCAAAAACCATCATTCTTAATGATTTTAATGGTCTTGTGAAAAGTAGAGAAACTTGTATTGTTCTAGGACGACCAGGAGCGTAAGTATTGAAAAATTGATAATATATATTCAAACTAACCATAAATTTAGAGGATGTTCAACGTTTCTTAAATCAATTGCTAATGATACTTATGGATTCCATCTTACCGATAGCTCTGATATTAACTATCAGGGTATGTAAATGAACTTTTAATTTCGGAAAAGTAACAAAAAGCAAATATTAACATGAGTTGTGATTATAGGTATGTCTGCTAAAGATGTTAAAAAATATGCCAGATCGATGGTAATTTACTGTGCCGAAACTGAAACCCACTTTCCTAAACTCACTGTTGGCGATACCTTAAAATTTGCTGCTCTTGCTCGAACTCCCCAAAATAGATTTCCTGGCGTTTCTAGGGATCAATATGCCACGCATCTGCGTGATGTCGTAATGGCATCATTTGGCTTACTCCACACCATGAACACATTTGTTGGAAATGACTTTATTCGTGGTGTGTCAGGTGGTGAGAGAAAGCGAGTGTCAATTGCAGAAGTGGTGTT
>JAJLVH010000192.1:0-13714 GCA_030570155.1 Magnusiomyces magnusii
AGGCCTGCATTGGCTTCTAAAACTGTAATTGTGAATACTAAAGTTGTTGCTCAACCGGTTGGTGTTAAACCTAAACGGGGAAGACCTAAAGCCAATAACGCACCAGGAAAGCAGTTGCCTATTCAAAAAATTCCTAATATGGTTTCAGGTTCTGATTCTAGAAAACATGCTATTGATTTATTGGGACCTAAGCCTATGAATCCTGAAAATAGACCACAAGAGCGTGCTGTGATGCCTATTCAAGTTCAGTCACCATTGTTGCCAGTAGTTTCGGATAGTACCTCTGAAAGCAAAGCACAAGTGTTGAAGTCTATTGATTCCCATTTTGATGATTCTTATATGATGAGATCGAATTCTGGTGAACCTTCTCAAAATAATAACCAGCCTTTAACAGTGTCAACACCAAGTCAGCAAAGTGATGTATCGTTAAATCGCGGCACCACTCCTGAAAGTTCTGCTACTACAAGTGATCCAGATTCTGCAAAGAAACGGGCAGCCAAGGCAAAACCTGTTGGTGTCAAACCTAGACGAGGCAGGCCACCTAATAGTGGACCAGCTCAACGACTTACTCTTGCACCGTTGGCTTCACGTCCGCCACCTCCTATTCAATCGAATGACGTATTGATTGCTGGAAGACTTAATCCGAAGCCATCAAACATTGCTCCACGAGCTCCAAATCCTTCACCAGGACCGTCACAACCTATGAAAAAAGAGGGAACAACGCCTGGACCTACGAATTCTAACGTGGTTAAACTTGCAGCTCGTGTTAATTCTGTGGGATCAACATCAGTGGCTGCTACTTTTGAAGCGGCTACTACACAACCTGGTCCAATTGTGACCAACAGGTCTGCTAATGCTTCTAAATCTGCGTTTGTTACTAGTATTTTGAATACCCCGTCTCCACCGGCTTCTGCCCAAAGCTCACAGACTGGCTCTATGTCTGAGCCAAATAGCGTTGTGCCATCCAAGCAACAGAATCCTTTGACAGGACCAGTTTCTACAGCATCACCTAAGCGTGTTACAGTTCCTTTACAACCAAATACTCGAAAAGGACCATCGCCAATTATCTCATCGACGACATTGTCTCCAGCACTGCCTTCAACAACGTCAACATCGGGTTCACGATCTAGTCATGTGGATGCCATGGTTCCCAGAAAAAGAGGGCGTCCTCGTAGTAAAGGATCTGGAATGAGTGTAGGCCCACGAACGTTTGCAAATATTGCGCCAGCAGGTAATACTAGTAATTGGGGTCTCAGCACATCCATTCATACAAATGCTGGACTCAGGGTTGGTGGAACATCTGGTAGCTTGAACTCTTCAGGAAATTTAATGTCATTGCGAAGAGTTCATAGCCAACAACAACAAGATTTATCTGTTCCACGGACTCATATGATTTCGCAACCAACAAGTGGAACATCTAATGAAGACGGAAATGGAAACCCACATCTCGGAAATTCAAATAACGGAGGACCCAATGGAATTGCTAATAATAGTAATAGTAATAATGGAGCGCATGTGGTTTCTGGGCTTGTTGAGCAGTCACATCAGCCTGAACGGTTTAGTTCGATTATGCCAAAAGGAAAGGCGCCTAAATAAAGAATTTAAATAAAGGGTTTAAAATTGTTTTGAAATTGTTTTTGTTTATTTTATACAGAATATGTACACAGTGATTATTAATTATATCAATTGTTTTTGTTTTTTTTTAAAAAAATGTTGAAGGAATAAAAGAGAAATAAAAGGTTTTTGAAATTTTTGGCTTACCTGATTGGTTAAAAATTGAAAAATGTACAATCAATTTTTATTACAAGTACATCAATTTAACTGGTTAGTATCAATGGTTTATCAAATAAGTGTACCACTACTGTTTTTTATTAACTTGTAATTAATCTCATCATGATTAGATTTGTACACATACACGAAACCATTAAATAAATCAATTTTGTGCTTTTGTTTTTTTTGACAACTTTGAAAATGTAAACAGTTTGGTTTTTACAGCTTGTCAAAATAACAATTGTCTAGTTTTTTTTTTCAATAATTGGTCCCGACCAGCTAGTTTACTAGCTGGTTTTTCAAATGATCAAGGACTATTTTCATTGTTATTGTTACCGTTTTGTATTAGTTAAAAATAATTTCATTCATCAGTTATTTACGTTTGTAATGCCATGAATAAGTCACCAACTTGATAACAGTCACGACTACAATTGTTATCTTTTCGTACCGGCCTACACAGTTGAATTTCGATTTAAATAAATAAAAAACAAATACAAGTTTATTTCGCCTCAACACAAACCTAAATAACACCAGTAAAAAATGCGCCACAGAATTGAACCAATAATCTTTAAAATAATATATCATGTGACTATACATACATACAACGGTTGAAGAAATATCATTAATTTAACAATTTATTAATTGACAATAATAAACGTTCGTCAAGAGAATAAAAAAATACTCTAATAGTTTTTGATTTTAAAAAAACTTTTTACCGGCAAAATGCAAATTCAGATAATTGCTCTTGAATCCATACTTTTTTTTAGCGCATTGATCGAGTAAGCAAATAGCTGATCGAGTAAGCAGAACCGGAATCGAGTAAGCAAGGGTTTGATCGAGTAAGCAGAATCGGAACCTGCGCAGATGAAAAAAAAAAGAATTCTGCATTTTGATTGGTTTAAATTCAATTTGTAAACAGACCCAAATATACTGTGCATAGTCCTGAAATTACCGCACTTCGCGCCGTTTTTTTCGGCCATCCCCGGCTTGGGCCTAGCGGGCCTTATCTTATCTATAGAAAACGTATAAATAATCCTTAATCTCCATTTCCACGTCTATTTTCTTTTTTTTCTTTCTTTCTTAATTCCTGATTCTTCAACTTTTTAATAGAATCTAAAAAATAAAAAAATGTCTTTTCTTTACGCCATTTCTTCAAATAACGTTGTTTTTAAACATGATATCGAGCCTGCGACTATCGTTTACTCCATTCGTTCCGGAAAAATCACGGCCATCCTCCAACCTTCTGCTACTTCTATCAACGATCCGCGACTAACGAAATTGGGTCTCACCGATCAAGATCATTTCCGAGATGTTGGTGATCTTTACATCATGCCTGGTCTTGTTGATACTCATGTTCATTTGAACGAGCCGGGAAGAACTGATTGGGAAGGCTTTGAAACTGGTACTAAAGCTGCGGCCGCCGGCGGCGTCACAACTTTGGTGGATATGCCTTTAAATGCTATTCCTCCAACAACCACAATAGAAAACTTTAATATAAAACTGGATGCTGCTAAAGACCAATGCTGGGTCGATGTCGGTTTTTGGGGCGGAATCATTCCTGGCAATACTGATCAGCTTGTTCCTTTAGTTGATGCTGGTATTCGTGGGTTTAAATGTTTTATGGCTGATTCGGGTGTTGAAGAATTTCCAATGGTTAATAAATGGGATATCGAACTGGCTCTTAAAACCGTTCGTAATCAACCAACTATGGTCATGTTCCATGCCGAAATTGCTGATGAACATACTATTCCTGAACTTCCTTTTGACGAAATGGATCCTAAAAACTATGACTCGTTTTTGGCTTCAAGGCCTGAAGCGATGGAGGTCGAAGCCATTTCAACAATCATCCAGGCTAGTAAAACAGCCCCTGAAGTGCCGTTGCATATTGTTCATTTAGCATCTGCTCAAGCACTGCCACTGGTTCGTAAAGCTAAGCAAGATCGTGTCAAATTAACTGCCGAAACTTGTTTCCATTACCTCACATTTACTGCCGAAAATATTAAAGATAAAGCAACTCAGTTCAAATGTGTTCCTCCTATTCGCGAAGCTACCGTTAATGATGCATTATGGGATGCCCTTAGATCTGGTGAGATCTCTTCGGTAGTTTCGGATCACTCTCCTTGTACTCCGATTTTGAAACTGTTAGATGAAGGCGACTATTTCCGAGCCTGGGGTGGCATTTCTTCGGTCGGCCTCGGACTTTCTATTTTATGGACTGGAATCTGCGAAAACCATACTAAATTCACACTTGTCGACGTCGCCAAGTTGACGTCTTACAACACGGCTTTCCAAGCTGGACTCATTGATACCAAAGGATCTATTGATATTGGAAAAGATGCAGACTTTTGCATCTTTGATCCCGAAGGTTCATTACTGGTTGACCAAACACTGTTGCCGTTCAAAAACAAGCTCACGCCATATCATGGATCCACGTTAAACGGGTTAGTAGTCGAAACCATGCTGCGAGGCACTACTATTTTCACGCATACCGATGGCCATGTAGAGTCTCCAACTGGCCAGCTGTTGTTGGAGAAGAGAACGTACTGATTGGTTATAATTATTTGTTTTCTATCTTAACGACTTTTCCTTGGGCCCAAAAAGCATTTCTAATTCTAAATAATTCTAATTCCACGCATTGACTATAAAAACCTTGAAAACCTTAATTTGCACTGCCCGAACATCGGAGCTGGGCCCTAGCCCTGGTTTAAAACAGGAAAAAAAACTCCGATACGGGGAATCGAACCCCGATCTGCTCGGTGAAAGCGAACCGTGCTAGCCGTTACACTATATCGGACTTGATGAAATTTTACTTGTTTATTTTGTATTCATTTTCTTGTCTTTTTTATTTGTGTTTTGTTCAAATTTGGGTTTTTGCACAGTTTTTGGGGTTTATTTTGAATGATTGAAACAATCAACAATGTCCTGATGACCATCCCAGCCAAAAAGGCTGGCATATTGAAATTATACAAGCTATAACCAAAGAGAAATATCCAAAGTAGCTGACGCTATAGTATAGCTCTTGACCAAAATCAATCAATCAAATCACCGTTTTTTTGCACGAATCCAAGCAAAAAAAAAAAAAACACAATTTCATTTTTTTTCCTCTATGAGTCATGTTCAGCCGTACACAATTATGTCTAGGTATAAAGTCTTGACACTCCAGCCGCGCAATTATGACCAGTTACAGATTTTGCACAAGGAATAAAAAAAAATTTTTTTTTTTTTTTTTTTTTTAATAATTTATTATCACCATCATTAAAACAACCCAAAAAAATTCAAAATGACTACAAATACACTCAACATTCTTCTTGTTGGTAACGGAGGACGAGAGCACGCACTTGCTTGGAGACTTGCACAGAGTCCTTCAGTCAAGACCATTTACGTAGCCCCAGGCAACGGAGGCACAGCGTCAGGCCTTGAAAAGGTCCAAAACGTTGACATCTCGGGATCGGATTTCCCTCAGCTCGTCAAGTTTGCGCAAGACAATGGCGTCAATTTGGTTGTTCCGGGCCCCGAGCAGCCTCTTGTGGACGGAATCACGTCTCATTTCGTCAAGGTCGGTATTCCAGTGTTTGGGCCTTCAGCCAAAGCTGCTGTCATGGAGGGTTCCAAAACCTTCAGCAAGGATTTCATGGCCAAGCACAACATTCCTACTGCTGCTTTCGAGAACTTTACTGATTACGAAAAGGCCCGTGCTTATGTCGCAAGTGTCGATCATAACGTTGTTATCAAAGCCTCCGGTCTTGCTGCCGGCAAAGGTGTTTTGATTCCTCAGAGCAAAGATGAAGCCTATGCTGCTCTCAAAGAAGTCATGCTCGACAAGGCTTTTGGCTCTGCTGGTGACGAAATCGTCATTGAAGAGTTTTTGGAAGGCGACGAGCTTTCTATTCTTGCTCTTTCTGACGGTTACACTGTTTTTGACTTGCCTCCTGCTCAAGATCACAAACGTATTGGTGAAAACGATACTGGTCTTAATACCGGTGGTATGGGTACTTATGCTCCCACTCCTATTGCTACCCCCAAACTTCTTCAACAAATCCGTGATACCATTCTTAAACCTACTATTGATGGCATGCGTAAAGACGGTTTCCCATTTGTTGGTGTTTTGTTTGTTGGCATCATGTTGTCCAAATCCGGTGTTCCCAAGGTTTTGGAATACAATGTCCGTTTCGGTGACCCCGAGACCCAGAGTGTTTTGCCTTTGTTGTCCAAGGACACCGACTTGGCTCAAGTCTTTTTGGCTTGTGCTGAAGGCCGTTTAGATTCTGTTGATATCAAGATCGAGCCCGGCTTTGCTGCAACCGTTGTCATGTCTGCTGGCGGTTATCCCGACAGTTACAAAAAGGGTGACGAAATCACAATTGAGTCTGCTTCTCTTCCTGAAAATACCCACATTTTCCATGCAGGCACTGCCATCAACAAGGACGGCAAGTTGGTTACTGCTGGTGGCCGTGTCATTGCTTCTTCTGCAAACGCTCCAACGCTGGAAGAGGCTTTGAAACTTGCTTACGAAGGTGTTGACAAGGTCAAATTCACTG
This sequence comes from Magnusiomyces magnusii, assembly GCA_030570155.1. Taxonomy (NCBI): domain Eukaryota; kingdom Fungi; phylum Ascomycota; class Dipodascomycetes; order Dipodascales; family Dipodascaceae; genus Magnusiomyces; species Magnusiomyces magnusii. The sequence continues at coordinate 6,309 of JAJLVH010000192.1, forward strand.
GCAAATACTTCCGTCGCGATATTGCCAAGCGCGGTCTTCGTGACTTGAAGGCTCAACAAGAGGCTGGAACTCAAGGTATCACTTATGCTTCTGCTGGTGTCGATGTTGACGAAGGCAACAGATTTGTCGAAGAAATCAAGGCAAGCGTTCGATCTACTAGACGTCCAGGTGCTGACGCCGAAATTGGCGGTTTTGGTGGACTTTTTGATCTCAAGGCTGCTGGTTACGAAGACGCTTTACTCGTTGGTGCCACCGATGGTGTTGGTACCAAACTCATGATTGCTCAATCTACAGGTATCCATACCACTGTTGGTATTGATTTGGTTGCCATGAGTGTTAACGATTTGATTGTCCAAGGTGCTGAGCCATTGTTGTTCCTTGATTATTATGCATCTGGAAAGCTTGATATCAAGAGCGCAGCAGACTTTGTTGCTGGCGTTGCTGAAGGATGCATTCAATCCAACTGTGCATTGATTGGTGGTGAGACTGCTGAAATGCCTGGTTTGTATTCCGGCAACGATTACGACTGTAACGGTACTTGTATTGGTGCCGTCGAACGTAACAAGGTTCTTCCTCGTCTTGAAGAGTTTGCACCAGGCGACGTCATTCTTGGTTTGGCCTCTTCTGGTTTCCATTCTAATGGCTTTTCGCTTGTTCGCAAGATTCTTGAAGTTTCTGGACTCAAGTATTCCGAAAAGGCGCCATGGGAAACTTCTTCATCTAAACTTGTTGGCGAATCTCTTCTCACACCTACCAGAATTTACGTCAAGTCCCTTCTTCCTGTTATCAAGCAAGATTTGATTCTTGGTCTTGCCAACATTACTGGTGGCGGTTTGATTGAGAACGTTCCTAGAGTGTTGCCATCTGACATGAATGCAGTTGTTGATGTGACTTCATACCCACTTCCCGAGTTATTCAAGTGGTTTGGCAAGGCCGGTAATGTTCCTGCTAGCGATCTTGGCAAGACGTTGAATATGGGTATTGGTATGGTTGTTATTGTCAAGCCTGAAAACGTCGAGAAAGTGACAAAGTTGCTTGAACAAGAAGGTGAAAAGGTTTACAAGATTGGATCTTTGGAAAAGGGTGAACGAAAGTGTGTTTTGAACAACTTGGAACAGTGGTTAAATTAATTTTTTTAACTTTAACTTTTTAACTTGGTTTATAATAATAAAAATAATAAAATAATAAAATATAAAGATTTTAAAAATCAAGCTGAAAAAGGAGTTTCTTTCACAGCTACATTCAACATATCAGAAACCAATTCGTATAAACTAAACGTAATAGTACTTCCCAAGCAAATAGTAAAAAACCGAGGCACAGCGCCGCTCCAAAAAGTCAAAGGACCTTCTTCCATGAAAATCTTAAACACGGTTCTCAGCGTGTTTTGATAAACGGATCTCGCGTTGACGGACATCATTCTAGTTTTGACGACATCGATGGGTTGGGTAGCCACGACAACAGAGGCGCCAGACAGCATGCCGGACAACAAGGCGAGCGGTGCCGGAATAGGAGAGTCTTCAGAAGAGGAGCCATGAAGGGCTTGTTTGAAAAAGGTGTATGTTGTGAACTGGACGGCGCTGTTGGCGACTTGGCGAAACATGGTTGGCATGAAGCCCTGGACAAAGGCGCGGATGCCGCGGGAGTTGTACATGTCGACGATGTTGGAAGGCAAGGATTTGATGTCGGGGTTTATTTCGAGAAAGGGAACGGCACGCATGTTTGTGGGAATTGGACGGGTAGTTGAGTGAGGACGAACAGGGCGAGTTTTTTTGGTTTTGGTTTCGTTTTTGATGGTTTCGACATTAGTTTTTGGTTGAATAGAATCGTATCGTTGCTGATAAAGTTGAGATTCGGCCAAGGCAAAACGGCGATTGGCATCAGCATTAATAGGATCCAAAGTTCGTTCGACCATTGTAGTTTTGATGTTTTCAAAAGGAACGACAATCAACGATTCGGCAAAGCCGGTCATCATACCAGCCACGACGGCCTGAGGAGCAGTTAAAGAAGAAGAAGAAGAAGAAGGGGTTTTAGAATCGGCCATAAACTTTGTTGCAGCGTTGTAGATGTTATACCTGACGACGCCGCGAATGGCATTTCCCAAAACCAGTGCAGAACACCCACGATAGACTTTGGTGATGGTTTCAGGAAGCTGGTACTTGACGCCATCGATGCGGCGACTGAGCTGGGACTGGGTCTTGACGTAGTCTAGAGGATAAACCAAAAGGCTTTCGGCCATGGCGGCCGTCACGCCTGCCATTGTGGCGACCAGGAGGGAAGACTAGAAAACGATGTTAGAGTTGATTGACTGAGGGTGTCAGACCAATACATACGCCGTTGTCCTAGAGAAAAAAGAGGTTAGTAGCTGTTATTCTGGCCGTCTGCCTAGCCAAACTCACTTGATTGACGTTCATTCTTTCAGCTGAATCTTAAAGAATCTTAAAGAATCTTAAAGAATCTCAAAGAATCGCAAAGAATCGATGCTGGCGAGTTTTGAGCCAATGGAGGCCCACAAAAAGAGCTTAGAATGGTTGCGGTCATGTGACGCCTGTATTGCGACCTGCGACCGAGCCGCCAAAACTTGACTCAAACACACCAACTTGACTCAAACACAGACTCAGACTCAAACGACGCAATGAACTCGCAGGACCTCGACTACATCCAAACCGCGCTGTCGCCGGGCGCGTGCTACTCGTCGACGACGCTGCGGACGTTTCTGCGCATGTCGCGGCGCCAGTCGGACGACGCGCTGAACACGGCGGTGCCCCGGACGGGATCGTGTGGAGAGTTTGTGTCCACGACGCTGTTTCCTGCCTGGTATGTCCGGGACTGCGTGATTGAGTACTGCGAAAAGGTGGCTGAAGATTCGTCGTCATCGCCATCGCCATCGTCACCGCCATCGCCGTCATCACCAACCCAACCCCCACCCGAGCCAATCGACCCCCATCTCGACCCGTACGGGGCCCGCGACCAAACCCTGCCAGCGTCGTCCCCCCAGGACGCCGTCAGGGTTTGGGTCCGCCAGGAACAGGCCGTCGAAGCCATCGTCCGCGACTCCTCCGCCGCCTTCCTGTCCCGCCGCTGCGGCTTTGTCTTTCTCAAGGCCTCGCCCACCTCGTCGCGGCTGCCGGCCGAATCCCCCGCGTCGTACCTCGCGACCTACCAGCTGTTTAAAAGTCTTTATCAAAATTAGTTTTTGCTATTAATATGTCTATCACTGTCTACATGTAACTCTACTACTCGTCGTACGTGTCTTCCGTCTTCAACAACGGTCGGTACTCGGGCTTCCACATCTGGTTGTAGACCCATGTGCGCAGCTCGGCGTCGCTCGTGGGAAGCTTGATGCGGATGTTGGTGCCCGGGCTGCACTCGTCTTCGATCCGTGCAACCCCGTCCTTGACCGCCTGCTTCACGACGGCCGTGGCAACAATCTCCGAAACCTTCTGGATGTCGTGCAAGTCTGGCAACAGGCCTCCGTGCGGGTCTTTGAGAATTGGCGCCAGCTCGGAAAGCGCCTCGACGGCTGCCGCAATCATGTTCTTCGTGATCTTGGATGCCCGCGAAAGAACGGCTCCCAAGCCAATACCAGGGAACGAGAAGCAGTTGTTGTTTTCAGAAATCGTGCGTCCGTAGACTGGCGCAAATGGCGATCCCGTAGCAACAAGCGCAGAGCCCGACGTCCATTTCAACAAATCGGCGGGAACAGCTTCGTGTAATCGTGTAGGATTGGACAATGGTAAAATAATCGGACGTTCGACGTGGCTATTCATTTCCTTGACGGCGTCTTCTGTAAATGCACCGCGCTGTGTGGATGTGCCAATCAAAACATGGGGCTTAAGGTGAGAAATGATCTCTTTCAAGTTAGTATTGTCATAACCGGCAGCATCGGCAGCGGGAATGAGGTAAGGACGCTGGCCTTCAGAAACATCCTTAGAATCTTCAGTAAGTAAACCAAATCGGTCAATAAGCCAAACATGTTTGCATGCATCTTCGTATGAAAGACCCTTGGTAACCAAATGGTCAGTGATCTGTTCGGCAATACCAACACCAGCCGAACCAGCGCCGTAAATCAAAATGCGAATATCTGTGATGTCGTCATCAAGAGTTTTAAGAGCAGCAGTGATGGCAGAAAGTGTGACAGCACCAGTTCCCTGGATATCATCATTGAAACAAGGAAGTACTGATCGGTACTTTTGTAAAACACGACGGGCGTTTTTGACACCAAAATCTTCAAAATGGACAATAGCCTTGGGGAAAAGTTTCTTGACAGACATGAGGAATCGGTCCATGAAAGAATCATAAGCCTCACCACGGACTCTTCTGAAACGGTTACCCATGTATAAAGGATCATTTAAAAGGGATTCACGGTTAGTACCGACATCCAAAATGACCGGGATACCTCTACCAGGATGGATACCAGCACACAAAGTCATCAGGGCGAGTTTGGCAATAGAGATACCAATACCACCGGTACCTTGGTCACCAATACCAAGAATGGATTCACCATCGCTGACAACAATGTAATCAATGTCATCGGCATCACCAAAGGAGGAAAGACGGTCTTCGACCTGTTCGGGGTACTTGATATCAAGGAAACAACCTTCAGGGCGGCGGAACTGATGGGAATAGTCTTCAATGGCTTCACCTTGAGTAGGAGTGTAAATGATGCTAAAGACCTCGTGGATATGACGTAATAAAAACTTGTAGTAAAGAACTTCGTTTTGGGTCTTGAGAGAAGTGCAGAAAGCGTTTTTAGCCAAATCGGTAGGGTTTTTAAGGAATTGTTGGTAAGCACGATCGCACTGTTCTTCCAAAGTGTTTGTATTTGAAGGTAAAAGACCATTCAATTTGAATTGGTAGCGTTCAGCTAAAGTGAAAGCAGAACCTTTATTATAAGCAGGGTGGTTCAAAAGAGCATGGCCACTGTAAGGGCATTCAATAGGACCAGTCACAGACAAGACGGTTTTACGAACGGGACCGCAATTAGTATGACGCATTTTTTAATTAATGATTTAAAAAATAAATAAATAATGGATAGTAAATGTTTGGGAGTATAACTCTACAGAAAAAAAAAAAAAAAAAAAGCTCGATACTGAAGGAAATTCAAGAGTTTAAATAGATGTTTTCATTTTCGATCCATGATGAGTTTTTTTTGACAATCTTGTTAAAAAATGTATCTTGTTACTTTTGAACAATCGAAATCAAAATGTCAAGTTTTGATTAGTTTTTTGACAAAAATAATAAAAAATGAAATAAAAATAAAAACGCTTCGGAGAAATTCGGAAACTTTTGTACCGGACCGTTGCCACGCGAAAACGTCACCAAACAATTATACAGAAAAATGCACCAACCAAATGTGTGTAAAAAGTCATTCACCAAAAAAAAAAAAAACAATCGCCGACCATGTTGACAAAAATAAAGAAAACGTCACTGCACAAAAGAATAACCGTTTTTTTTTTTTTTTTTTTTTTTTTTTTTTTTTTAGATAAAGGTTAAGAACACTCTTGGCTTTACTTAATCTTTGCTTAGTTGCCTAAGTAAGACTTAACCAGCTCTTAAACAACGCTTAAACAATTTGGTTTGAATTAATCCGAATTGATCCGCAGCTTGCTTAACTGCCACGCGAGCTTTCCTACTTACTTACTTTTCACTCACACGACCTCTTCCGCACACTTTACGACCTCTTCCGCAAATCTTTTCATCCTTGTTTCCACACAAATTTGTGTTTTTCAATTTGAACATATTCAAGTTGTATGACCAAATTGTCACATTCACGTGAAGATAACGAATTGCGAATATTTTCAACTTTTATTGTTTCTGGAACTGTTGAATCACTATCATTATCATCACACTAGTATCAAAAAGAATAAAAACGCGTTCTTATCTGAATGTCGGGTTAGATTTTTCCGATGCCTTGATCAATGTTTTAATCAATAGATTAATTATCTGATTGAGGTTAAAAACGAACAAACATAAAAATACACCGGCATTTGCTGCTGGTTGTAATGGCCGTGCGGCTGTTTCTCAACTCAATTGTTCTTAGTCTTGGTATTTTCTTAAGGCTGGCTTAGTCAAGTTAAGCAACATCCCACTTGTTGCCGAGTTGTGTTTCAACCTCATTTAAACAAAATCTTGACATATAAATGTAAATGTGGATCTAGAATCAAATATCACCTGTAACTCTACCTCTTTAACCTCTGCTTTTATTTTAAAAAATGACAAACCCTCTTATGTCTCATGATACTAATGTATCGACGTTGTCAAATCGTGGTCTTAAACATTCATTGTTACAAAATGTTGGAATTAAGTCTCGATTAAATAAAGAAAATCCTGGCTCTTTTAAATACAACAGGCTTAACAAACGTTTTAACAAAAGTTTTAATAAAAATATCCAACCAATATCAAGAAATTTAATTGGCGACGGATCAAATACTTTGACTCATGCTGCTGCCGTGGTTCAAGCAAAACTTGACGAAATTCAAGATAAAGAAAACATTTTTCCGTTGAACTACATTTCAAATCGACCACAAAATTCTAAACGTCAACCATTGAGAAACATTTCCGTTTCTTTGGATTATACCTACCCTGTTACTACATACCAAGACTATGACAATATGCCTGTTGTTGAAAATGACGATTCAAATAACGAGTTGGATGAAGGCAATGGCCGATTTGTATTTTTAAATTCTCAATTGGTTTCTGGTTCTGATGAACTTGATATGGATATCGATTTAGATAACATGCCTAATGATACTACCATTGCTCTTTCAGAACAATCTGAAAATGTAAGTTTGGATTCTAAAGTTTCTACTCTTTTGGTTCCCAAAAAGACTAAATCTAGAAGCTGTTCCATTCAAAAACGTCTTTCTTTGGCCCCTATTACAAATTTACCTGACGAAAATACCTGCAAATCATCACTAGCCAATTTCAAACCTTTTCAAGAATCGGGACCTGAAGTTGCGACTGCTAGATTGTGTAGTTCCTTTATTCACTCATCGTCTCGACTCTTTGGTCCAAACGGTCGGACTCGAACAAGAAGACAAAAGAAGCGATTATTTTATATGCGGTGATGTTTTTTATTTTCCTGTGCTTTGTGTATTTTTATTTGTTAATTATATTTTTTTTAAAACTCTAAGATTTTTCATGGGGGTGCATACAAAAGTAAACTAAATTCTGCAAAGACAAGAATATGGCACGTAACCTACGGCACAAAAATATTTGTCTTTAGACTAGATAGTTTAACTTTGCTTACACTATAGTAATTATTTTTGGCGAAAGTTGATTTTTCAAAAAAATAAAAAATAAAAAAAAATAAAAAACTTCAACAAGAATATACAAAGCAATCGATCCATTGCAATGAAAAAAAATTATATGGACGACACCGGAATCGAACCGGGGACCTCTCGCAT
>JAJLVH010000193.1:0-13712 GCA_030570155.1 Magnusiomyces magnusii
TCGATTGTTGAAATTGCAAAAGAGTCGACTGAAATGGAAAGATTTGATGAAAACGAAACTTTGAATGAGTCAAAAGACTCAAATGAATTCAAAGGATCCGAAAATACGACTTCCAGTACGATTTCAAAAACTAATAATGATAAACAAAAAACATTGGGTCTTTTTGAGTCACACAACAAACAAGGTCATGATGATAAACATTCTGTGTTCATGTCGAATTTATTACAAAAGGCGCTATTTTCGTTACTTGACAAGTCCACAACTACTTCATCAAAGTCGCTTGCCTTTTCTAAAGAAGATACCTTTGATAATGCAACAATTGTTCGTATTTGTTCTGCATTGTTGACGCCAATCAGTTTTGAAGATGACGAAGATGATAAAGATGGAAAGAAAAAAAATACCATTGCTGTTAAAAGAAAAAGACAAAGTCGGACTATTGGTGCAGTACGGCCACTTTTAAATGATTTGTTTAGCGCTTATCGATACCAAACTCGAGTACTTGAGGTTGCCAAAAGAGTATTGGACAAGGACGCATATGGAGCGTTATGTGAACTCAACGATATCCGAGTTAAAGGTTGGCGAGTTGCATTGGCAGGAAGCCATAGAATCTATTATAACAATTCGTCAGCGCTTGTACCATCCAACAACTTTTCTGGTTCGGGAGGAAACGGAAATGGAGGAGAATGTGAAGGATGCGGCAAAACTGTTGCGGGTCTTGGAGTTGATGTGGATCAAGTGTATGCGGCTTGGGAAACTCGGATGCAACAACGATTTGGCAAATCTGCATTAAAAGAAATGTCGGGCAAGAAAAGTGGTAGCAACAATATATTTGTTAATGGAGGTGTTGATGGAAGTGTTTTCAAGACACTGGGGTATACCAATAGTCAAGAAGAAAAGTTTAACCGGATGATTGCGAAAGGAAAGCTGAGTGTTGATGAAATGAATGTGTTGATTGGTAAAGAAATGACGAGCAAAATGGGTGAAGGCAATGATTATGGAGCAGATAACGGTACTAATGATAATAATACTAATAATAATGGTTTTGAACAATTGAATACTGTTTCAGTGTCGTTGAGTGAGATTGTAAAAGGTCAACAAAAGAATGAAGATGGAAATATATTGGTGGTTTTTAAATGTGGACATGTTTATCATCTCAAATGTTTAAGAAATTTGGGAGTTAGAGAGGAATTGAAATGTGTGATTGATGGAAATTGATCTTTTTCACTATTTTTATTTTTTTTATTTTTTACAATTATAGACTGCATTCGATTTAAAATATAACTTTTCGATATTTGATTTTTTTACAAATTCTGTTGTCAATATGGTAAAGATATAAGGGATAAACAAACCAATTGACCATTTCAAGTGTAAGAAAGTACGATATAAATGTATGTGGGAGTCGCCATCAAAAGCGATTGAGTACTGATGAACCTATACAAATACATAGATTTCAGAATACTTTTGATATTGGATTACGACTGGATCCACAAGTTTGATCTATTTCAAGGTATAGACGATATTGCCAGTCAAACGACATTGAGCAAAATAGCATTGAATAAAACAAGACAACATGAACTGCTTCATCAAGTGTTTTACAGTCGAGACGATGAATAACTAAACCCAAAAAACAACAAATTAACGCTTTTTGCTCTGACATACCTCACAGCTACAAGAAACATTCGAGCTGAAGTGAAAGAAAAAAGTACTTTGGCTTGCGAGTGAAATATATATAACAGTCTGAAATGTTTTGTTCCAGTATCAGATTTACGCTATTCAGTCAAGATCAATCATTTGCATATTATAAACATAAAAATTATAAATTAAAACTAAAACATTACATTTTGAAAACCTTTTCAACAATCGACAAAAAGATTTCTGCGTGCTTCTTCTCAAAAGTAAGAGTGGGTCTCAGACGAACGGCTTGAGGTCCACATCCACCAACATTAAGTCCTTGAGTCTTACAAGTCTTTAAGAAAGCATCACGAGCTTCTGGAGATTCCATGTCCCAAGCAATAAATGTACCTTTACCTTTACCTCTCAAACGCTGAACCTTGGTAGGATACTTCTTAGCAAGAGCTGCAAGACCATCGTAAACAAACTCGCCGACTTCTGCTGTACGAGCAACAAGATCATGCTTCTTAATCTCTTGGTAAATGGCACGGGCAATAATGGCCTTGGATGGGTCACCACACCAAGTGTTGAATTGACGATAAGGCAAGTTGGGCACAAGCTTAGGGTCTGAAAAGTAGTAACCAGCTGACTGAAACTTCTTAGAGAAGGTGACAATGTCAGGTGCAGCAGTCAAGTTCCAATGCTCATGTGCCCAAAACTTACCAGTGGCACCAACACCCGTTTGGACCTCGTCGACAATAAACAAGACACCAAGTTTTTTAGTCAAGTCACGAAGACCCTGGCCCAAGTATGGAGTAACGTGGTTATCACCACCTTCAGATTGAATAGGTTCAATGATAATGGCTGCAACAGGGTTGGGCCAAGTCTTGATGAGATGTTCAACGTCGGCAAGAACACGATCATCTTCCTTCTTGTTTGCTTCGACATTCTCATCCAAAGGATAATTGTATTCAGGAAAAGAAGCCTTGGGCCAGTTGAATGCAGGAATGTCAAGCTTGTGAATAGGCTTGGATCTGGTTGTAGAAAGAGAGCCAAAAAGACGGCCATGGAATGCGGATTCAAATGAAAGAATCGACATCTGCGGGCAGCCAGGAGACTGGTTTTCCATGACAGAGGTCAATTCTTCTTCAGAAAAGGGCTTATCAAAGCCTCTAGCCTTGGAACGTTGATACATAAAGGCAGCCTTGTATGCAGTTTCATTCGCACCAGAACCACTCAAATCAGTCCAAATTTGGCTGAGGCCAGGAGGAGCAGCAGCTAAAAGGCCTTCTTCAAGGATTTCAGCGTAATCACTGGATGGAAAGTTACCAAGAGCAGGTCTGTTGGCCAAAGAATTAGCCATTTGGTCTGACTTGGCGGCTTCAAGCAAAGCAGGATTGTTGTAGCCCAAGGCAATAGAAGCGATTTGAGCATAGACATCCAAAAGCTTGTTGCCGTCAGTATCAACGATATAGTTGCCAATGGATTTATAATAATCAGTGACAAAGTAGGCAGCTCTAGTGTCAAAAACCCTAGTGAGATTCTCAATAGCGGCCTTGTCTTTAGGACCTGGATACGTAGCAGACACAATTTCAGGAGTTTGGGGTTCTGATGGATAGTACAACTCGGCTACAGAAGCCTTGGTAGAGATGCGGGCCACCGATAAAGCACGAGGAATTGCACGTGCCCGAAGCAGCGAGCTCATGCGAGAAGACAACATGATGAATGGGTATGAGTGAGAATTGGGTTTAAAAATGATAAAAAAGCAAAATAATCCAGGAATTGAAGAGATTTTGACCGGTTTTTATACTTTTTTGGACCGCGGGAATCGTAGTTGTGATATTATGTCTGCGGCTGTGTGTGTATGTATGTATGTATCGATAAGCGTCGACAGCGGCTATTTCAGCCGTGCGCAGAAAATGTTGTGTGACAGTTTGTGTTACATATATTGTCATATAAATTACGTGATATAACCTAACCCATCTGTTTTCACGTTCGCGACGCGTCTTTTTCTTTTTCTTTTTATTTTTTATTTTTGTCGCAACCAAAACACGAAACGCCAAAAAATGTTTTATTCAGAAGATCTTCTCAGTCGCACCGGAGCTTTAGGCCAGGTCTGGCTGGCCGCCAATATGGAAAAAAAGTTGTCTCGTTCTGAGTCTTTGAAAACCGACATCACTTCTTCTGTTCATACCATTGTTGATGATTCGGGAGTTCCGTTGGCGTTGAGACTTTCAGGCCAGCTTTTGCTAGGTGTTGTTCGTATTTACAACAGAAAAACTATATACCTTATGGAAGATTGCAATGAAGCTCTTTTGAAGCTTAAAATGGCGTTCCGAACTGGAAATGTGGATATGGACAAATCTACTGTTGCTTTAGCCAAATCTCATACCCTCACATTGCAAAACAAAATTACAGATTTGGATTTATTGTTACTTCCGGAACCAACTTTTGATTTGGGATTGCCAGAGTTGGGAGGCTATATTTCGTCGTCTTCATTATCAGCTTCTGGAGCTGCGCATCATCAAAGACAACATCGTCTTGAAGAGCCAATGCTCATGTCTTCACAACACGCAGGTTCTGCGTCTCATAGAGATATCACTCTTCCTGAAATGGATGAAACTGTTGACATTGGTCGTGGTATTGCGCGTCAACAAGAATTGGAAGATTTGGGTGGTCATGAAGATTTAGGTCTTGATCTGGATTTGGATTTGGGTTTGGACCTTGAAATTCATGAAGGAGCTACGGCTAAACCTAGAGAAAGACCAGGAGAATACGATGATGAAAATGATTATGGTGCAATTGATATGGGTGCTGGCGACGATTATTCTGATTTGTTTGCTGAAAGAAAAGCTCGTAGAGTTGGTGATGGTGCTAGTGATATTGAAACTGGTTTAGCTGCATCAATTGAACGATCTGAAGGCGAAGATTTGGATTTACGTCGTCAATTGGAATTGGCTATTTCTGGTGAAGATTCGAATTTGCCATCAAGTACTCGTGATCATGATGAAGAGCTTGGTTTACCACCTTCTTCTCCACACGTTCCAGGTTCTCCTGCTTCTCCTGAAGGCCCTCCAACTCCTACAGAAGGCGCTGATATTTTACGTGATATCGAAGTGACTACTGAATTGGGGGCTGACGAAAGTGCACGTCGTTCTATTCTTGGTGAAGAAGAAAAGGAAGCTAGGGAAGTTGCTGAACAACAAGCCCGTCGCCGTCCTCAGCGCCCTCGTCATGCTGGCATTGACAGATTGATTGAAATTGAAACGACTAACCAACAAATCCAATCCAACAGAACTACAATTGTTCGTGAACGAAGTCTGTTGCCAAGCGACAACACTGCGTTTGCTTTAATGGAAATGAACCAAAATATGCTCATGGCATCTATGTTTGTACCTCAACGTGATAATCCAACTTTGGCAAGATTGGTTGACCCTGACTTTGTTAGCAGTCGTATGGCTGAGCTTAGTGAACAGCAATCTCGATTACAACGTAAACGATCTATTTCGGAACTTAGTGATACCGAAGAAGGATTTGTTCATAAAGCATTCCGTGCTGAATCACCTTCATTAGAAATGGATATCAGTGCTGGTGACATTTTAGGGCATGAAGAAGGAATGGGTGAAGCTGCAGGTGGTGAAGAATACAATCTTGCTGAATTTCCTGGTGCTAAACGAATTGGTGAAGGAATTGCTGAAGAAATTGCTGAAGAGAAGCAAAAGAGAGATACTGAAGCTGATCGCGAACAGTATGAAAATATGGAACCTGGTCTTGAATTATTCCTGGGTCCTGGATACGAAGAAGAAGAAGGTGATGCTGGAGTTTATCATCCACCAGGATCACCAAGCAGGGATCTTGGTCTTGATTTAGAACTTGAACCAGCATTACCAGAACCTGAGTTTTACGGCGCACCTGGACTTTCTGGCATTTCTCAATATACAGTCAAGGCTGCCACTTGTTTAAAAGATGGTCTTGCTAAGCAGGGATTAGCACCTACAGCTTCTGAATTAAAAGCAATCAGAGAAGAACAACCTGACACTTATCAACCTCCGCCAGCTGACAAAAATCATATCCGAAGCGGTGTTGTTAATTTTGATTCATTAGTTGAAGAAGCCATTAGCACAACTACAATAGCAGCAGAGACTACTACAGCTTCTAAAAAGGCCGCCAAAAGTACACGCGTCAAAATGTTTTTTGAAATGTTGGTTCTGGCTACAAAGGATGCTGTCAAGCTTGAACAACCTCAAGCCTTTGGTGAAATCAACGTGAGACCAAAAGAGTATTTGTACAATGAGATTTGGGAAGGTAAGCCCAAGGTATAGGAAACTGGTTTATGATTGGTTAAAATTCATTATTTTTGATATAGGGACATAATTTAACAGGTATAAAATACACAATTTTACAATTTTGACTCATTGACGGCTGCACCTGTAGATTTCAGACTCAAGTCGCTTAAATTTATTTTTGTGATTACAAAATTGTGGGGATAACGACTGGTTTTGTTGTTAATCGAACGTATGCATGGTTCCGGTTGCAGTTGCCTGAAAATAGAAACGCTTATCTCTCATACGATACGTAAACAACTCTTATAAAAATCACACACGAACACATGATTGGTTACCCTGCTTATTCATCCAGCCTTATCGCCATTTGCCAGTCTAATTCCATTTCACCAACCATTAATACCCATTGATATATATTAATATCCATTCATGCCCAAATACTCGTCTTTTGTGACCGACGATGACTTGGATTCGGCTCGGTTGTCGGAACAAGTTCAGCGTTCTGGATCTTATAATGACTATTTCAATAGCAATTATGACATGAACTACGATTCAAATGATCCAAATTCGTATTCGTCTTTTGGATCTTCAAATTCTCTAAAACCCCAACCTGCTACTCGTTCAAATACTACCCCAAATCCTCCTAAAGATACCTATGCAAACCGTGCTGCTAAAGCTACAGGCGATGCGTTGGCAAGATTTGGTAAAGCCATAATTGGAAATTCGTCTGCAAATAGTAGTAACAATACCCATCATGACTATTTCACATCTGGAAAAAATTCTGAAAACTCAAGTCGTGACACGAGTTCTGCTGGCAGTTTTTCAAACCATCCCTTGGGATTCCATCGTGGATCAGCTTCAATTACCCAGCGTCCTCCTTATACACGCGCGAATTCAAGCAGTTATAGCAATTATTACAATACTGGTCCTAAAGTTGCGCATGATACTATGAAAAAACGTAATTTGAGATTTACTGCTCGCAGCAATATTATGGCAATGGGTCCTGCTGCCACCGAAAATGTGGTTGCAATTGCTGGTAAAGACTTTTTCCAAATTCTTAGTGTTGAAAATGACAATATCACGGTTGGCCAAGACGTTCGTGGATCTCATGCTGCTCGCGACTTTGACAAGTTTTACACGGTAACCGACTTGAGTTGGGGACGTCATGAATACCGTCGAACAATTGCTCTTTCGAATTCAGGAGGTCAACTACTGATTTACAATATTGAAAAAACAAAGTCTGTAAACCGGATATCTGATGGAAACCGTGCAATCAATTCAATCAACTTTCATCAACACGAGTCTTCAAAACTAGTATCTGGATCAGCTGACGGTTCAGTCAAGCTTTGGGATTTGCGACAACAGAAAAAGTCACCAGTTATTTCATTTTTGAAAAACGGAGATAACGTTCGTGAAGTCAAATTTAGTCCGTTTGATCAAAATAAAATTGCCGCTGTTTATGATTCTGGCGCAATTATTCGTTGGGACATAAGATACCCTCGCATCGTTGATCGTCGACTCAATGCTCATACCGGTGCTGGTCTTTCTATTGACTGGCATACTGAATATGATTATATTGTTTCTGGAGGTGTGGATAAACAAATTCATGTTTGGAATATGGGTTCTGAATCACGCAAGCCTGAAATCACTATACCAAATTCTACTTCAGTATCAAAAGTTCGATGGCAACATGATATCCTAAATTCTACAGCTTCTTCTAAATATGGTGTTTTAAATTCAGACATTGTCAGTTGTAATATGAGTTTATTTGATTATACTGTTAATGTATGGAACCCGCGTCGACCTTATATTCCACATTACGTTTTGCAACCTCACTCCAATTCAGTTATTGACGTTTTTTGGCGTTCACAAAACATTCTTTGGACAATTTCGCAAGACAAGACTTTTGCACAAACCAGTCTAAATCCCAATGAAATGGAAATCAAGCGACTTAACTCTCAAGCCTTTTCATGGACAAACAATAATACCCTTTCTTTTGTTGCTCAAGACCGTCATGAGGAAATGTATTATAAAGATGCTAGCGACAACACTATAATCGCTGAAGATGAACGTTATCGTAAAAATGGCGCTTCAGTAAGTGCATCACCTTCTAATAATCGATTTCCTTTACCGTCTACACCTTTACCTACTGAATCTTTTAAATCATTACCTGCAATTTATACCTTTAATTTTCCTGGAAATTCTTCTGAAGCATTCAATTACTGTGCCAACAACTATTTTTACCATGATAACGTCTTGATTTTTGAACGATATAGCAAGAAGCCATTTACCGAAGCTGAAGTACAACGGACCACTTCAGGCTTGATGGCTGTTGAAATCTGTGGAAATAATGTCATTGCAGCAGCACAAGCCGGTAAATTTAGAACAAGTCAAACGTGGAAAATCTTGCATGAAGTGATTGGTCGTGAGCGTATTCAATTCATGAAGCACAAGCTTGTTAAGAAGCCAATTCAAGACAAATTGAAGCCATATGCAAACAGAATCACGGAGAGTTTAAAGTCAGCAGAACCGTCGCCTTTGCTAAGACCAATTGATGATTCTCAAGGAGGTTTGGGAAAAATATCTCGAGAAGGGTCGTTAGACAGGTCATACACTGATGCAAATTCTTGGTTATACAGAACACAAACCAGAGATGATACAGTTTCTTCGTTACGAAATGCCACTAGTCTTCCATACAACTCTGATGTAGAGGATAATGAGTCGTACGCCGAAAGTTCTGATGAATATGATTCATCGGCTTCAAACTCTGACCTAGAACGAAGCTTTTCGCCTGTAGCTTCTAATTCATTAAACACTATTAGAAGCAATTTAGAAGAATCACGGTCCAGAACTAGTGTCAACAGTCTTTCTCGAGAGGTATCAAATCTTTCTAGCTCTCATCATTTGTCTACAAGTGAAGACAATACTACATCACATCGTCGACCAAGAGCTTTTTCACCTGGCGGTACATCTTCGCCACTTTTCACGCACAGATCTAGTTCTCATTTCAGCATTCCTAGTAATTTACGAAACGAAATTTCAGATAGCTCAGAACCTAATGAATCTAATGATATTAATTCTATTAATGCTATCGCTGACAAAATAATAAAAAGTGAAGGTGCAAAGGCTACACAACAAACATGGGCTGACATTTTTGATCCAACAAGCTCAAATAATGATACCGATAAGAGCACAACAAGTAATAACAATGCAAGCGACAGCATTTTGGCAACTCCAGAAACGACAAAAAGTGGCGATGCGGATCACATTTTTGACGAATCAACACCTCAACCACATTCAAACTCACAATTGTTGGGTTCGTCTTTTGCTACAATAAATGCAATTGCTGCTAACAAAAAGAAATCTCCAACTTCTTCATTATCGGCTCCATCGCCTTCAGAATCCTCATTTTCGACTGAAAAAGAACGACGGGGTGACAATAACCTATCGACAACTCCACAGTTATCTGATATTGCGCGTGCAGTAGCAGAATATGCCAGCTATGTTTCCGAAGCATCAGATGCCGATAAAGAGGAATTTAGCGAGGCTGACGACCTTGATACTGAAAATGAACGAGAAGACAATGCAGACGAAAGTGCGTTGAAAGCGCGTTTGGAAAAGAAAAAAACAGATATGTCGCCACTTACGCATAAAGACTTATCTCGTTCTTCGAGTGCGTACAGAGATTCTGGTTATTTTTCAAGACGGGATGATTCCTATTTTAGTAAAATCTCAAGTGATGATTTCAAGCATAATTTGTCTGGATCATTGTGTCACAAAGGTCGTTCATATTTGAATTCTCATGCTGAAGATATTTCATCTATTTTAAGTGGAGAAGAAGATGACAATGAACGCGAAGAAGAAGAGGATGACGGCTATGAAAGCATGGATGATACTGAAGAGGATGATACAAAGTTAAAGCTTAAATTTCCAAATCATGTTGCTGGTGCACAAAAATCTCCAAGAAGACCACAATGGCCGAGAAACCGGACAAATTCCAAAAATAAAGGATCATGCAAGAATTTGAAATTAAAACGGACTATATCTAAACCATCTTCAAAACCTGAAGAAGCTCAACAATTCACAGTGGCAGCTGGTATAGCTCACGCAACCCAGCTTGATGATATCACCAGATTGTATCAAGAGTATCAAAAGAGTCTTGAAAACCCATGGCGTGCCGAAAAAATGATTCAACAAGCTGCATGGTATGCCGTTGAGCAGGGTGATATCCAATTTTGTGCAACTCTTGGTATGCTTTTTTTGCGAGATTATCCTCGAGCATTTGCTACCGAGGATCCAGACTATGATTGGAATGCGGCGATTGAAACAGATGATGATGATGAAGACGACGAAGATAACAGAAATTTCAATGCCATTTTTGGATCAGAAAACCGGTTTGAAAAGAGTGGCCGTAGTCGAATCACTTCTAGCTCAGCAAATAATACCAAGTCATTGGCAATACTTAAAAAGGGAGCATATGTAGTTGAGGAATGGGTCATGATTTATCTTGAATCCCTTCGGAAACACAGTCAACATGTTGTAGCAGCAGAAATCATCAAACAGTGTCCATTTCCCAAAGTTCAGCAACGTGGACAAATTGAAACAAGTCTTGATTTAATTTGTCATTTGTGTAGCACACCTTTGGCAGAAAACCGGTCAAAATATGGATCATCTAGTAATAATGGCGTTAACGATCAAGTTGCTACTAGCCATGCACCTTTGCACCATCACAGCACAGACCATAAACATAAGAAAGCGCTTCAAGTAGCAGAGAGCAAGAAGAATACGGCAGCAGTAGCATTGGCAATGATGAACGATGATGCGTTAAGAAGTGGAACTCAACGCTCAAGTCGTAAACCAAACCCATTCAAGATGTCAAAGCCTACAAGTAGCGAATCAGCATCACAACCACCAGAACAGTATGAAGACAAAAAAGTTGAATATTGGTATTGCACAAGTTGCGAAAAGTTGTTGGACGGCTGCAGCTACTGTCGGTTACCAGTTAAAGGCTTAAGTGTATGTCTTTTTGGTTGTGGCCACAAAATTCATACAACTTGTTTAAGAGACTGGGCAAATGAGTGTGGCGAGATTGTAGATCCAATAGCTGATTTCTATGATGTATCAACAGTACTAGACTCGTGGTCAAGCAACAGCAGCAACAACATCAACAATACTGGAGGATCATTATCAGCAAGTGATGTATTTTCAGAAAAAAACGGGAAAAATTCAAGCCAAGAATATTCTGCTTCGTTAAAATCATCTTCGTCATCTGCATTTCTTGCTTCAGCTTCGTCTACACCTGCAAATTTTCAGAATAATCGGAATTATAGTAATGGCGTCAATGCAGCAAACATTAACAATTTTCCTCGAGGATACGCCAACGCCTACAGCAGCTCGCAAGAAGATACTAAATATGAGGTTGGCATAAATTCAAATAACGGAAATGGTTCTGGTGGTAACCAGAATATGAACCATTATGCAATGTTGGAGTGTCCTACAGGCTGTGGAACTGTTATTGTGGTGTAAAAATAAAAGCAATAAGAATAATGAATTAAAATATAAAATAAATCGACCAATATCATTTCAAAAGCTGTTCTTTACAGGCTTGCATCATTTTCTTTTTTAATAATGTTTTTCTCAAATCTTTACAATCCTGAAAACTCGTGTAATTAATGTATTTGTTCAACCGTTCTATCATTTCCTTTTTATTTTTGGTGGTGTTATGTTTCAGACTATCTTTTCCATTGTTGTCATCATGTTCATTTGGATTTTTGGATTCTTTGTTTCGTTGAATTCTTTTGGAAAACTTTTTAATTATTTTTGACTCTTCAACTTTTAGAACCTGTTGACAAGCATGTTTTGTGTTTGCCAGGCGTAATTTATGAACGTAAACATTTTGTGCATTGGGTGGATGATAAGCGGTAGTGACATTGTTTGTATCAATAGCGTTATTGCTCATCATTCTATTATTGGTGGTTGTGCTGTTGAAATTGGGTACACATAATCTAGGCACAACGATTTGATGTGCTTCAGCAAATTCAAAAATGTAACCAAGTGTTGCTCTTTTTAACATTTGCACGTCGTTTCGTGCTAACTGACCAGCCTTTGATCTATAGGCTTCCAGTTTGGACGACAAAATGGCGATATAAGAAATATGAAGCAGTTCTTTGGTACTATACGTTTGGATCTTTTTTGAATCATTGTCTGTAGTTTCAGTTTTATTGTTTTTGTTGGAATTTTCTTTTGAATTATTTTTGGAATTGTCTTTGAATTTTGTTTTGATCGATAGAGATGTCGATTTCGATACGATATCGCCAAACAAAGAATCCAAAACGCGAGACGACCGTGAAGACAATGAATGGAGTTGTCGTCTTCTTCTAGAGCCAGACTTTTTCTCGGTTGATGGCGTCTTTTGAATGTTTGCCAATCCGTTTTCTGTACTTGTTGGGTCAGTGCTTGTATCTGTTGAATCATCTTGTGGGTTGGCTGAGTTGGGTTCATCATTTTCGTTTTGAACAACAATTGTTCCTTCATTATAATTCTTGTTGATTTCATTTCCTGAATGATTAATAGTTGCATTACCATCATCACTATTTTGAACACCGAGGAAATTATTGTTGTCGTCATACGTTGTTGTTGATGACGTGATCGTATCTTCATTGACTTGGTCATTTTTGTCCAATGCCTTTTCATCAATGCCAGTAACTTTGATGTTATCATAAGCTTGAAGAATGTCATAAATGGTGACGGGAACGCTGATTAGGTTGTAAGTTTGAAGCCAAGACATTTTTGAATAAATATTAACGGAATAAAAGTTTGTAATATGCGATTATTTTTTTAGAGTATAGTAACGACAGTTATAATAAGATGTGATTTTAATAATATTTAAAAATGGTGAAAAACTTTTTTTTTTAAAAAAAGGGAAAGAGCTGTCATTTATATACTTTTCATAAATTTAATGGAATTTAATAGAAGCTGAAAATTTAGATTATTGTTTATTAAATAAACTTTTAATCGCTGCATATTTTTTTGATAGACAGTTCATAGCTGAAAAAAAGATTTTTTCTGAGTACCAAAATATGTAAATAGGTTACATGATTTTCAACTAGTTGGCTAGTTTGGTAACTAGTTTGTCGTTTAATAAAACTTTGCTTCACCGTATTGGGTGACAAAAAGGTACTAGCGCAATTTTTAATTAATAAATTTTTGAAAAGTCTAGGAAACATTTTAATCTTTGTCATTATAAAATAAAATGTTTGCTATGTCAACAATGATGAAATTTTGAATAAACAGCATTATATATCGGTTGTTAAATTGTTTATTATTTGTTGGAAACACAGCAACTATAGAAATAATGAATAAAATAAAATGTTTCAATTCAATGGCTTTATTAAACTAAACGCTCAAAATAATATACAAGCTCGAAAACAGATACATTTTAAACCAAAACTAGTGCAAAATAACTTGGACTAAAATATCCAAATAGATTGTGTAATCAAAGTCAAAATTTTTGATACTGATGCATTACAGTTCATACCGTTATATAAAACGTACATACAATATCCACTGTTTCTCACAGTTACACCATAAAACAAACATATCTTGATATCGCTCCTATTCTATTCAGGCATCTCAACGGATTAAAAAAACAATGAAATAGTTTTCGGGTCTAATTTCTTATTGTCTCAACTGTAAAATACTTGATGGAAATTCATGTTATCTCGTTTTGCTCAATGTCGTTTGACTAGAAATATAGTTTATCGCCTTCAAATAGATCAAGCCTGGGGCTTTAGTTTTAAATTAATGTTGAAAAATTTG
>JAJLVH010000194.1:0-13688 GCA_030570155.1 Magnusiomyces magnusii
TGTAAATCAAATATTATAAAAAAAAAGTAAGACTTGTCATCATGATTTGAATCAGTTAAATATGGAACTGGCATTTTCAGTATCAAAGTAGTTCCACCAATTCACAACAAATTAAAAAATACCAAAATTGCCTAGTTTGCATCGCTTTTGTAGTTTCACATGATTGGAATCTATGTGCCACAATTTCATGACCAACACATGGCTAGTCACATGTCGCTTAACCGAATCCTTAGAGACGTCTCTTTCAAAAGCATGAAAGGTTCTGATTTTGAGCTCATTCACAAGGTCCACGTTCTTGGTGCTTATAAAGTCACTCGTGCAGCATGGCCGTATTTCCGCAAAAAAAAGTTTGGTCGTATCATTAATACTTTGTCTGCTGCGGGTTTATACGGAAATTTCGGTCAAACAAATCATTCAGCCGCTAAACTCGGTCTTGTAGGTTCTACAGAAACTCTTGCCAAAGAGGGTGTCAAATATAACATTTTGGCAAACGTAATTGTGCCATTGGCAGCTTCTCGACTTACTGAAACCGTTTTTCCAGAGGAAATTTTGGAGAAACTGTCTCCAGGTTATGTTATTCCTTTTGTTGCATACTTGACACACGAGCATTCATAAGCAACTGGTGGAATTTACAAACTTGCAGCTGGTTTCTATTCAAAGTTTCGTTGGGAACGATCTTCTGGTAAAGTTTTTAAAACGGATGCCTCATTCACACCATCAGCAATCCTCAATGCTTGGGAAAATATACCATTGGTCCTGATGATTTTAAAAACAAGGTTGTTATTGTAACGGGTGCTGGTGCAGGTATTGGCCGAACTTATGCTTTGTTATTTGGTAAACTTGGCGCTAAAGTTGTAGTTAATGACTTTGCCAATCCTCAATCTGTTGTTGATGAAAGTAAAACGGCTGGTGGTACAGCCGTTGGTGACAAGAGTAACGTTGTTGAAGGCCACAAGGTTGTCGAAACTGCTGTAAAGGCTTTTGGAACTGTTCATGTTGTTATCAACAATGTCGGCATTCTTCGTGACAAGTCTTTTGCCAATATTACTGATGATTAATGGAACGCTGTCCTTCAAATTCATTTGTTTGGCACTTATGCCGTCACCAAGGCTGCCTGGTCTTATTTCCTGAAGCAGAAGTATGGCCGTGTTGTTAACACCACTTTTACCTCGAGTATTTATGGTAACTTTGGTCAAGCCAATTATGCAGCCGCAAAAGCTGGAATTTTGGGTTTCGGTCGTGCGTTGGCTTTTGAAGGCACAAAGAATAACATTTTCATGAATATTATTGTACCAAATGCAGGTACTGCTATGACACAATCCATTTTCACAGAAGAAATGCTTGAATCTTTCAACCCAAAATACGTTGCTCCTCTTGTTGTTCTTTTGGCTTCTGACAAGACAACTATTAATGGCGGTCTTTTTGAAGTTGGTTCTGGTTAGATTGGCGCTACTAGATGGCAAAGAAGCAGTGGTATTATTTTTGATGATGTTCCTTCTGTTGAAGAAATTGCCAATTCTTTTGACAAGATTGTTGGTTTTGATGATGGTCATGCTCAAACTATTGCTACCATCCAAGAATCTTTCCAATCAATTATTGATCCTATTCTTTTTCGTGGCGAAAGGTTCAGCTCAACCGATAATAATAACGATGACTTCACTCCTGTTGATCCCAAAGATTGTTCTAAATTTACCGAAAAAAGTGAATACAAGTATGATTTCAAGAATGTTATTCTTTACAATCTGTGTATTGGAGCTCATGCCAACGAACTCAAGTACACTTACGAAAATGATGAGAACTTCCAGGTAATTCCCACTTTTGGCGTCATTCCATTTTTTTCTGTTTACATTGATTATGGCAATCTGATTCCTAATTATAGCACCACGATGCTTTTACATGGCGAGCAATACCTCGCAATTAGAAAATGGCCTTTTTCTACATCTGGCCATTTGATTAACATTGGCAAGCAAATTGAAATTCTGGATAAAGGCAAAGCTGCTGTTGTAATTAGCAAAGTCACTACAAAGGACAAGAACACTGGTGAAGACTATTTTTACAATGTTTCTTCCATTTATATTAGAGAATCTGGCGGTTTTGGTGGCAAAACCAAGGCTACTAACCGTAGCACCATTAGTGCCGTCAACAAGCTTCCATCTCGTGGTCCTGATTTTACTAAAGATTACAAGATTGATGTTGACCGTGCCGCTTATTACCATCTTTGTGGTGGCCTGGATTATCTTCATATTGATCCTGTTTTTTCTGCGGCTGGAAAATTGTCACAACCTATTATTCATGGCCTTGCAACATTTAGAATTTCCGGCAAGATTTTGTATGATCAATATGGACCGTTTAAAAACATCAAGGTCCAATTTTCTGGATATGTTATTCCAGGCGAGAATATTAGAGTCGAAACATGGAAGGAAGGAAACATGGTGATTTTCTAAACAAGGGTTGTGGAACCTAATACTGTTGCTATTTCTGCAGCTGCTTTGGAGCTTTTGCCAAAAGTTGGAAGCTCAAAACTTTAAAAATTAGTAATGATAATAATAATAAGTAAGTAAATAAAGATATTGTTGAATATATATAATTAGGTCAAAAATTTAAAAATGAGACATGTTAATACATGAATCTTTGTAAATGCAAAAGGTGAATCATGTCAATGCCAATCGTGGCCATTTTACCGACTATAATTATGTATGTGAGTTTTTGTTTCAATAAAAATAAACCAACAACTCACGATGATTGGGTATAAATTAAACATAAATACATCAATAAGCTTTATTTTGCATACGTAGACCTTTCAACGTACAACGCCAAAAACGAAAACTGGTTGTAATCTGGATCTAATGCTAAATTCCGATTCGTCATAAATAAATATTGGTCGTTAACAATATTTGACAAGTTGAGACAGTTGCATTTTTTTGATTTTTTTCTAAACTACCAGTGAAAATGATGCTAATCTGTTTGAATTGGAAGTATTAAAATTTTCTATACATCTATTTAATAATAATCGTAATATATATTCGACAAATCATTAATTGTGAAATTTTTATTTTTTTTATTTTTTAAAAAGCGAGTATACAAACAACAATCAAAACAATTGTAATTGGGTCATACCAAGCTTTTGTAGAAGCGGAATTATAATATTTAACAGTACTATTATCAAGAGTACCATTGATATAATAAAACTTAATATTGCCATTGTCAACAGCTTTGACATATCTTTCACTTGGAAGTTCATCAAAGTATTGATGAACAGTTTCAGTGATGTTATCTATGCTGCTGGTATTGGTAATTGGGTATACATTTTCACAAGAACAAGGATTGTATCGAATGCAAAGACAAGTGACGTCGTAGTACTCAACAGTGTTGTTGGTAGTATTCAACATTAAAGAATAATGGTATGGATAAACGCTAGGTCCGCTCCAGTTTCCAGGAAAATGTGATTCAACAGTAGTGGAATTCCATAACTCATGTGGCATAATGTGGTACCGTGGAGTCATATCTCCAGCAGCATATGCGCCAATGAAACCACCATAATAAAGGCCAGATTTCATATGAGGAGTAGATGTTCCAGAACCCCAAACACACGTATTTGGATGCGTGCTATCGGAAGTAACATTGTTGGCATAGTCTCTGCCATATACAATTGAAGGTAAATTGCCATTAATACTGATTATTGTGCCTTCACCACAGGCGAAATATCTTTTCTTGATAGTGATATCTGGGTTGATTATCACGGCTGCCAATGCGTAACATGGGAAAACAATATATAAGACGAATGAAAAAAGCAACATTGTTGGAAAGTGTCTGTTTGAAAAAAGAATAAGGATGTCCAAGACAATAATTAGAAATAAATATCAAAAGTGAATTTACCGCTTATTTATATTGTTTTTATTTTTGTTATTTCATGGTTTCTAACTTTTTCTATTTCTATTTCTTTTTTTTATGGTTTCCAACTTTCTTTTTTGTTTTTTTTTTGAAAGAAAAAAAAAAAACGAAACCGATGCAGAGACAAGCCGAACATCATGATCAGATGGCTATGACATCAGTCACCCAAAACACATAAACAAATATATGAGATATTAAAGATGACAAAAACAAAAAAAGTTTTTTATTAATGTTTGTTTTGATAGTTTTGAATATTTGAGTTGTGCAAACTCGGTGTTTATTCCATATATTCAATCATGTTGAAATACTTGGACGTTTTTAATTTAGTGCCAAGTTTGATACCCAATCGTCAAAGTGGTTGACAAGTGACTATCGATGAAGTAAAGCTCTGCCCAAATTGCAGTGATGAGCTCACAAAATAATGGTTGGGCACCAAGAAGGTAATAAAATAAACAAGCACAGCCTTGGTTGGCTTTACATACTATGGTGCAGTCATGAAGCAACGCTTTTGTTCAGACTTATTACTATTGATGTTTTTGGTTTAAAAAAAGATGGCATATCGTCGTACATTGAAAATCAATGTCAAATTCCACAATGTCGTTACAACCGAAAATGTCGAGTCATTTTTAAGTTGCATATAGAACAGGGTCAAACATAAAAATACGATCGTAAAAAATTGAGCAGCGAGATTGGTCAATATGGAAATGAAGCCTGGATCTGTAAAAAAAATTTACTTAAAAATCTTATACGATATATTTCACTAACCATTTTAATAACCGGTTTACCACTTTTAAATATTTTTTTCTATACAATTGTGTGACATTTGATTTAATCCATTTCCTGTGATCAAAATCTACAGCTTTTATAGTTTAAATCCTCGTTTGAAATGTCATCTCAAAAGAATTGTGCTTTTGCAAGTGACTATAGAATTATAGCTAGTATAGTATAACTTTTTATTATTATTATAGAAATCGTATATATCAGTTTAAAAGCTAGTTTTTTTAAAATTTTATAACTAGATTAACGCTTTTGCATAACTAACTGACCTCAATTTTTACCAAATATGTTATAATTACAAATTTATCTTTTGTTCCAGTTCACCAGAAACAAAATTTTACCGTTTGAACAAAGATTTTCTAAACATACACACATAATTTTCAAAAATTATCAAGTATTATCGATACCATTTATATAATTTGATTATTGTTCTTGTAATTTCGTCAATAACTACTCGACTATAATTTGTCTCGCAGCTTCTCTCTTTTTATAATTGGAATATTTTTGTTTACGTTTTGTATTATTCAAATATATTGTTGGATGACAGTAACTTATGTATATTAGACGTATTTTGATACAGACCATTTCTCACATGTCACGTTAAAAATATTGTTGGTTTCAACCAATAAATATGTTCACTCAACGACTCGCCAATATTAAGGACTTTTTTGATAACAAAATGAGAATTAATAACTAAAAATTGATTAAAATTAACAAAAATATACCGTATGTTCAATTATTTCAAAACAAGAATATCAAAAAAAAAAAAAAAAACAATGGTATAAAAACGTGTGTATGTTCATTTATTTATTCATTTTTGTTAAAAAAAAAGGTAATATAGATGTTCCGTAGCAGTTACTTTGTGTATTCGTTCAAGTTTCAACTATATAAGCGTTCAAATTTATAAATCTTTCCTATTTCCCTTTCATTTGGTGCTTCTGATCAGCCCAAATACAAGTCATAATGCTAGTATATAATATGTGAAAACCAGGTTAGACAGCTTTTTTTCTTCTTGTACCAGCACAAAAAATTGATTGATTGATTGATTTTATTCAAGGGCTATAGAAATATATAACATCAGCTACTGTAGCTATCCTTTTTGTTTCTAACTATTTAATATTGTCCAAATTTGTGAATCTTTTCAATTCATGATTTCCTTCTAGTACTTCCAATGCCCCGAGTACAAGCCCTAATGCTAGCTTACGAGGACCAGAAAAACCACTTAAGTGAAAAATCTTCCCTACCTGTACTCACTTCACTCCCCCCAGCACTAAACGTAAAAAGCGCTTTTTTTGAAATGTAACATCAATATCATATTATTAATATATTTTTATTAGAATTATTGTTATAACAACTAAGGCACTATGGCCGAGCGGTTAAGGCGAAAGATTAGAAATCTTTTGGGATTTTCCCGCGCAGGTTCGAGTCCTGCTGGTGTCGATAACTTTTGTTGCTCAAATAACCTGTTTTTGTTGACTTGAAACCAAACTAATAAATATTTTTGTGCATAAAAGTCTTTGTTAAAAGGTGGAAAAATGTGTTTTTTGGGACTATTAAGATGTCATGTTAAGTAATGGTTTTGCACAAGTCAGCCTACAACAGTTGATTCTTTTCTTTTATATTGAATTGCATAGTTGGCAAGTTCCTTAAAACTCATTTAATTTATTGTATGATTTTCATATTAATTATAGTTTAGAAAGTATTGACAACTCTTCTTACAAAAAACTGTTATTTCTGGAACCTGGAAAATCACCTCTTATTTGAAATATTACAGCTTTATACGCTTCCGTTTTTAACTTGATTTGGAATTCTTACTTGTCGCGGTTGATGCCACTCAATTGTAAAACTTCCAAAAGCAGATTTTTGATGGATGACAACAGAAATTGTCTTTTTTCACCAATTGTAAATAATAAACGACTCTCATGCGACAGTCTCATTTACAGATATTTTAGAATGGGTGCTAGTGTCATTTACTAGTTGTTTTACAATACAGTTTAAATATTCATTTTTATGGCGTATGGTAGCTAATATTGAATGTAGATATTTTGATTTTTGGCAACTTGACACTCAATTCTAACACCAATTAATAACTAATCTCAATTTAGTTTATTTTCGCACAACTGTAATCCAGTTCACAGGCTCACTTAAAACTAATAATTAAAGTTAAAAAATAAATGAATAAAAAACCAAATATATATCCAAACAACACAGACAGCCCATACGTCTCACCTAAAAGGTTTAAATTACAATAAATATGATAAATACAAATCAAACCTTTTTTGTCATCAAATTTTTAAATGTGTGTTTGTTTGTTTATTTTAAGTTAAAATGGTACTATTATACATGGATCATTTAAAGTTACCATAACCAACACAATTTCTACTTAAAAACCAATTGTTTCTTATTCCAAAAAAATAGGTTAGACATCTGGAGGTAAGTTTCAGAGAGGAATTTTTCAAAAAAAATAATTTCAGCCTTTATATTATGTTTGTATTTTTTTTTTTTCTCGATTTTTAGAAAGAAATATCCTTCCGCTGTCTATCTGCTATATCTAAGAAATCTTCATTAAAATCACCAAGATACTAAAAAAATGCATTGTGTACTCTTGAATTCGCCCTTAATGTCGCAAAGTTCTGATTCATATTTTAGTTTAGCATCGTCCGAATTCACTGAAATGTTGACGGCTTCACCCATTTCATCTGGCTACTTTGATGGTTCCAATTCTGTATTGGATTCAACAATGTTGGAAGCTCCAGAAATCAATATTATAACGGACAGGGTAGAAACTAAAGATACATTTGTTCCTTTTAGTGCGACATGTAAATTCAAGCCGGTACCAGATAAACGCACGCGTCGTTCCCCAAGTCCCGGAAAGTTATTGTACTCAACAGACAGAAGTATCAAAAACACCACCACTTGTAACATTCACCACTTCCAGCCTAGTATCTCCAACTTTGAATTTTTCGACTTTATTGACAACAATAATAACGATAACAACAACAATTATTATAACAATATTATCACAGATGAAATGAATGTCATTACAGCTTTTGATCCTTTGTCTAGCAACAACAATACCAGCTCAAAATCTAAATACGCAAACAAACGTGCAAGTCTGCCGGTTTCAAAACATGATTTCAGTTTTTTTTCGCACGACGTAGGCATTGACAGCAACAACAATCTCCTAAATTACAATGGATCGATATCAAATACAGATCTAGAAGCACAAGAATCAGAACCAGAAAGTTGCAAACAAAACAAGCCTGCTGTCAAGAAATTTCGAACTAGACGACGCAGCATAAATTTTTCTCTACCACTATCAAAACAAACAGTTACTTCAAGCTACACGTCAACCGAACAAGACTACGAATACCAAAACCTTATTCAAAACATTGATTTTAATCAATTGATAAAAGTTCATAAACATTCTAAAACACCGGAAGAACCCAAAAATCACCAAGAATTGCAAAACGTGGAACAATGCCAAAAGTTGAGCTCAACGTATGGCGATGAATCATTCGATACACAATTAACTACGAGTTTCCAATCAAATGGAATGAATGAATTGACGATACACAACGAAATAAAAATCTCAGAGATACCAAATTCTACCGAAATACCAAAGCAGTTTTTTCCAGTCGATCTGCAGAAAAAAGGCCTATTTGGTAAATCTGAAACAAATACAAGCAGCCAAAATGCTCGAAGCACTTCAGGCGTCACGCAAAAGAACAAAAGCAGAGTACCAAATCAAAATGCAAACCAGCTTGGGTTTGAATTTTTAAAGAATGATAAAGACAAACAAAGTGGTCTCACCACTTTGAATGACAGAAATATAAGTGACAGCAATACCAATATCAGAAAGCGCGGGAAAAGCAACGAGCGTTTGTCGCTTGTACAAAAACTTGATGATAGTGGCGGTGGTAACAATGATAGTAATGAACTTAAGAAAAAGAAAAAGGAGCATTCAAGTAAAAAAGAAGAAAGCCATAAAAGAAGGTTTTCACTATCACTAAAAAAACTAAATTTGTTGAAAGGAATAAACGGAAAAGCACAAAAGGAGAGCTCGAATAGTGACGATGTAAAAAAATATTGTTTTTAATGTTTATTTAAATTGAAAAACGATTGTTAATGAAAACAAACCATCATTTAAGCGAAATGACATAATGATGAAATGTGAAATGTTTATATTTGTTCAACGTTTTTTTTTTTTTTTTTTATCCGGGACATTTTGATAAGTAAATACATGTCGTAAAAATCTAAGAACAACATTCTGTTTTGTTCAATAAGTTGTTCATTTGTTGCATTCAAAAATTATAGAAATATACAGCGTCAACCACTTTAGCTATCCATTTTGGCTCTAACTATGTATAATTGTTCAAATGTATGGATCCTTTTAATACGTATTTTCCTTGTAATGCCTCCAATGGCTTAATTATAAGCCCAATGCTAATGGAAAAAAACCAGTGAAACATGTTTTGTAAATATTATGCCCAAACTGTACAAAAATTAACTTTATAAAGCTTGTTACTTTCAAATTATAAGATTAATTCATTTTTTTCTAGTTTCCAAAATTCAATAAAAATGGGTGGTTAGTGTAGTGGTTATCATGTCTGCCTTCCAAGCAGACGACATGGGTTCGATTCCCGTACCACTCATGTTTTTTTGCACTTAGTACATTTTAGTTTTTATTGTAGTTTTTTTACTAATTTAAATGCAGTTTTATTAATTCATTGTTGAAATCGTGGTGGTGGGGTTGGTGTTTGATGTTCAACGTTTTCCTGAAACATTTTATAATGATGTGTGTTGTATGTATACACATATCAACACTCAAATATTTCCGTGACTTGATGCCAAATATTATTTTTTTTAAAAATCGCTTTTATTTGTAAACACGGTTTTGGCTTTGAAATAACATTCATTGGTTAATAATGTGTTGTTTGGCTTGTTTTTGTAGCAAATGTGGTTATCAAAAGTAAAAAATGACATTACTTGCGTATTCAAAACTACCTTGTGGATTTGTGTGAAAAATATGGCAATATGGGTAGTTAACCATGCTTTTTTGTAAATTGTTTATTCTCTTCTTTTTTTTTTTTTTTTTGCTAACAAAAAATCATGTTACACCTTTCTGATATTAAGAAAAGAAAATTACAAGGTGTAACTAATAATAATTAAAAACCAACATTTGACCATATACATTCAAAAAAATAATAATAATAAATGATAACTATTTAACAATTTTAAAATCAATTACCTCTTTTTCGTCTACCACCTACTCTTCTAGGATTTCCACGCTTATTGTTACTGGTATTTTTGGTTTGTTCAGCGTCTCCTAAATTGTCTTCTTCAGCATCATCGGTATTTTTGGTTTCGTGATTTCCATCTGCAGTCGATTCGATCTCTGTATTAGTTTCATTAGCGTTATTGGATCGATGACCTTTCTTCTTGGTATCATCAGTTGTGGCGGTATCAGATTCTAAAGATCCATTGTTGATTTCTGAAGTGGAAGACGAATGCTCAAGGTTTTCCATAGATTGTAACGCATTTTGATACCATTCGTTGACAAGTTTTTTAATCTCTTCTGCGTCTTCGTAGACAGCTGAGCCAACTTCATTGTATTTCATGGCGTTAGAAGACATGAGTAGCATGTCTTTTTGAAGACCTTCTAAGTTATTGTACTTATGACCAAGAATCTTGTTGCGGATGATGTCAATAGCAATAGGCTTCTTAATTAATTTATAGTAATCATCATACTGCTTACGGTCTGGAAGTTCCATAAAGAGATCAGCTCGGATACGACCGTCAGAACTCTCACTTTCCATGACAGTTTTTAAAAGCTCTTTACCAAGACGTTCAATTGTTTCAGAAGAAACATCAGTAGCTTGTTGATGTAAACGCTTTTTAGGGGGCTCTGCAGTGTCCGAATTTTCTTCCTCTTCTTCATTAATTCCTCGAGCAACAGCGGCTGCTGCTACTGCTTCTGCAGTCTCGACTTCAATCCTTGGCTTTATTCCGCGACCTTTTTTCTTGGTATTTTCCGATCCAGCATCGATATCAACTGTGCCGGTAGATGAAGCAACATCTTGCTCTTCTTCAGTGAGAGATTTGTTTTTTCTTCCACGTCTCTTGCGCTTACCAGTGGTCGAAATTTCGGGTGATAGAGATTTAACATCAATAACATTTTTGTTTTTGTCCTCCTCTTCTTTTTCAGCTTCGTTGCCCAAATCATTGAGCTTGTATTCTTGACGTTCACGACGACGCTGGGCTCTGGCTCTTTTTCTAGCAACGGCATTTTCGACAGAATCGTTGTCATCATCCATAGCTTCAAGCCATTGCTCTTCAGTAAGGCCATCATCGTAAAAAATGCGCTCACGCTTTCTAGCGCCTCTTCCAAGTACTTCGTCAGATGGTCTTTGGGTTTCCTCCATTTTCTGCGTAATATCTTGTTTAAGATCGTCTGGAAGCTCTTGTTCACTGAAAAGTCGATCATGTGGCTTATCCTTGCCATAAGGCGAGGCTTTCTGTCGCTCTTCATCAATCTGCTTGAAAATAACTTGTTCATCCTCAGTACGAGCCAAAATATCGTTCAATTCATCATCGTCTATATCATCATCTTCTGGTTTTTGATTTCGTCGAGCTTCTTCGGCTTCAAGTAAAGATCGTAAAAAGGCTTCTTGTTCTTCAGCTGTCGATTTTTGGTCAAACTTACCAGCTTGAATAACTTTACCATCAATTTCAAGCTTTGAGTGAGCTCGACTCAAAATGGACTCTTCAACAGAGTCTTCGGTGATCAAACGCAAAATACGAACTTCCTTAGTTTGACCAATACGATGTGCACGATCTTGAGCCTGTAGATCCTGATGTGGGTTCCAATCAGTGTCATAAATGATGACAGTATCAGCAGTTTGCAAATTAAGACCTAAACCACCAGCACGAGTACTCAATAAGAAAGCAAAGTATGGGGAATCGGGAGCATTAAAAAGTTTAAGCATCTCAGAACGCTCATCAGCTTTAGTACCACCATCAAGACGCAAATATTTGATTCCACGAAATCGAAGATAATCTTCCATGATATCCATGACTTGAGTCATTTGAAAGAAAATCAAAATTCTATGGCCAGTGGCCTTGAACTTTGGAAGAATTCTGTCCAAAAGCTCAAACTTACCAGCAACACGCCACAGTGTATCATTGTTCTGATGTGAAGGGTTGATCATATTTTCAGTTTCTTCGAAAACAAATGGATGATTGCAAATTTTACGAAGTTGCATAATTCTATTGTTGAGACCACGAACACCGCTTTTAGAACCATGTTCACCAACAAAAATGACATTGTGAAGCACAACTTGCTGATAAAGCTTGCTTTGGACAGCTGACATCTTACACTTGATGACCTTTTCAACCTTGTCTGGCAAATCTTTTTCAACATCTTTTTTGAGACGACGCAAAAGAAATGGTCGCAAAACCTTGTGCAAACGTCTAATAACAAGTAAAGTTTCTTCTTCGTTCAATTCCAATTTCTCCATGCCGCCTGCATTGGCAAAGGGAGTATTGAACCATTCATCAAATGTCTTGACAGAGTTGAAAATTTTAGGTAAAACAAAGTTCAAAAGAGCCCAAAGTTCACTAAGATTGTTTTGCAAAGGAGTACCAGTCAAAATAAGACGGTGAGATGATGTATAGTATTGATTGATAGTGCAAGATAACTTAGAATTGGCATTCTTCATACGATGACCTTCATCAATAATCATATGAGTCCAACGAATCTTACCAAGAAGTGGTCTGTCTTTGATAATATATTCATAAGTAGTCAACAAAACTTGAAAGTCACCAGAACGAATTTCGGCTTGGTGGTAACGACGAACTTGTGGAGGGCCTTTGTAAACGATTTTCTTAACAGAAGGTGCCCACTTCTCAAATTCAAGTGTCCAGTTAGTAAGTGTAGACAATGGAACAATGACAAGATAAGGACCAGGTTGTCGCTTGGTTTCAATCAAGTATGTTATGAGAGAAATAGATTGAATGGTTTTACCAAGACCCATTTCATCTGCAAGAATACCATTAAGATTGTTGTTGAATAAAGAAACCATCCATTGTAAACCTTTAAGTTGGTATTCCTTGAGAGTACCGCCAACCAAAATTGATGGCTGAACAGTAATTTCTTCTTTGACTCTGTGAGCAATTTCGTAATAGTCAACATGTTTCTCTTCGTCTTCCTCATCATTAGTTCTGCTTGATCTTCTGCTAGAAAACGAGGTTTCACGCTGTTGTACTTTAACACGTTGAGCAAGCGAATCCAAAAAGGAGTTAGTTTGGCGCAAAATATGGGTAATACGCGTGTCCTTGGTTTGATCAAGCAATTTGATATATGCTTCTTCATCATTAGATTTAAGAGCTTGAAGACGTTGTTTAGCAGTTCTCTCAGCACGCTTTTGTTCTTCCTTTTCAATTTGGTTGTGAGACGAAAGAATAGCTCGTCCCAAAAGAGCATGTCGCTGAACTTTGGTATGCTTTTCAACCAAAATTTGTTGAGCTTGTGAACATATACTTTTGACAACCGCAATACGCTTCAATCTTTCCTTACGCTCTCTTTCCATACGTTGCTGAAAATCCAACTTTTCAGTAGCTTTCAAGTCCTGCAAAGACTGAGGTCTGGGCCGTTTGTGTGTATAACGCAAGTTCATACTTGCAGCAATAGGATCAGAAACAGTCGCCAAATCAAAAACAACATGTTGACGCATAGACTTTTGTTTAGTGAGTTGACGAAGCGCTTTAAGTTCAATAAGAGCCTTAGTCTTGAGCTCATCATCGTTTTTGGGAATGCTATATGAAGGATCCAAATCAACACTTTTAGCGTCCAACGTTCCAAGGTTACCAGGTAAACGCTCAAGTTCAATAAGACGTTGGGAAATTTTATTTGAAACAACTGTTTCTTGACCAGTAGTAGCAGCCTTTTGCTTAGATCCGGAAAAGTGGTTACCACTAAACGGGATCATGGCTCGAGAAGCACGTTCAGAAAAATTGGA
>JAJLVH010000195.1:0-13636 GCA_030570155.1 Magnusiomyces magnusii
TTCTGTGTCAAAAAACTTCAAAACTTTTACGACATCTACCAATTCATCAATTTCTTCGAATGATGCCACATTAGCAGCCATACCCGATTTGCCCAACACCTCAACCCCAATCAACCCAGGAACTTTGGTCGTTTCGGTCACAAGTGCAGAAGGCTTGCCTTTGTCACATAAATTCCAGTCACATCCCGTAATACAACAGTACATGTATTACATGTCACTCGATAACTATTTTATTGATGCGTCTACTACAGGTGCTGGCTCTGCCGGGAGTGAACACCAGCTGCCTATTATTTTGGTTATAGAATTTGACAAGAACCAGATTGTTTTGGAAGACACCAAAGGATCACTAGAAACGCCATTTTGAAACGTTACTTCTAACTTTGACGTATCACGTTCTGATACGCTCACCTTCCAACTTTACACCAGAGTTCCAATACTACATCAGCAGGTTGATCAACAAACATATTTTTTTCCTGTTCGTGCATACCAAGAGATCTTTTTGGGTTCTTGTAATGTTCCTATTAATTCATCCAAAAAATATGATATTGCTTTATTTGACTCTGGCAACCCATTGTTTCTTCTCAACAGCCTTATTAATTAATCTGGAAGTAGTGGCCGCTTAAACCTGCGACTGTATTATCTACCAAATCGTAAAAAAGGGCCTTTCGATTGACGATTTTGATCTTCTCAAGGTTATTGGTAAAGTTATGCAAGTTCGTAAGAAGGACACAAATCAAGTTTACGCTTTGAAAACCATTCGCAAGTCAAACGTCATATTTCGTTCTGGGATTATCCATACAATTACTGAACGTACTGTTCTGGCTCAAATTGAAAACCCATTTATTGTTTTATTAAAGTTCAGTTTTCAGTTTCCTGAAAAATTATATCTCGTTTTACCATCTTCAACAAGAAGAAAAGTTTGATTTAAGCAAATCAAGATTTTACACAGCCGAGCCTCTTTGCGCTTTAGAGTGTCTTCACGAGTCCAATATTATTTATCGTGATTTGAAGTCAGAAAACATTTTGCGGAACTCCCAGCTATCTTTCTCCTGAGCTTGTTTTTCGTCAAGGCTACACCAAAGCTACGGACTGATGAACTCTTGGTGTTTTATTTCATGAAATGCTTACAGGCTGTCCACCTTTTTATGACGAAAAAGTTCAAAAAATGTTTCGCAAGAGTTTGATTGATCCTTTGAAATTTCCCGAGGACATGGGCCCTGAAGCTTGTTCTTTGTTAACTGGAGCGTGATCCTGCTAAACGTCTTGGTATCAATGGAGCTACAGAAATCAAAAGCCATCCGTTTTTTGTTCAAACTGACTGGAAACGGCTTGTGAATAAGAAATATACAGCACCGTTTAAGCCTGCAGTCGAATCTGCAACCGATATCAGTAACATTGATACCCAATTTACGTCAGAAGTGCCAGTTGATTCTGTTGTTAACAATGGCGATTACTTGTCTGAGTTTATACAAAAGCAGTTTGGTGGTTGGAGTTATACAAATGAATCTAAATTAGTATCTGGTGGATATTGGTAATTAAATAGAGAAATTTATTGATGAATTGGGTTGGTATGTTTTTCAACTTGAAAGAATGTACCTTTTTTTTTGTCTGACATTGCAAATTTAACAGTAACATAATGGGCGTGAAATGCATTACTATTTTCATGTACTATTATTTAAAATTAACATCTACGTTATAATTTATCATGAGCTACTTTTATGCACTTGTGAAAAGTAGGCAATTTTCAAATATTCTTTTAAAAAATTAATTTATTATTATATAAGATTGAAACAAATTTACTATTTTTAACAGTACTAAAACCAACTAGTTAGTAAAAAAGATCGATAAACCAACGACACTTTACAACAAAACCAAATAAAACACTAATATGAATTGATCAAAAGCTCATAAAGACTGAAGTTGAGTGATTTTCTTTCACCAAAGCCGAAGCTATTATGTGTGGTGCATGAGAAAATTTTTTCTAATCCTTGCAAAGATCCATTCTGTTTTATCGTGGTTTCGTAGATACTGTGTCAACAATAAGTGATGAAAACATACCATTTGAATAATCCTTTTATAATTTTAAACAATGAAAACAATTTGCGAATGAAACCTGTTGGTGGTTAACATACACACTATTTTGCATTATTGTCAAGAAAAGAAAAAAACTAAAAAGTTGAGCGGGAATGCTGTTGTTTATATACTCGCACTATATAAAGGTGGGTTGCCATATAAAATGCTGAGTCATTCAAAAAACCCTACTTTAATATTTAGGGTTTGTAGTGCGGCTCGATGTCGAATCTTTGAAAGTTGTGGCTCAATAATCACCCAGGTTTTTAATGTTCCAAAACTGGGGATAAGCTTTTGGTCTGAATATTAGCCAATTAAATAAATGGGCTGGTTATGGAACAATCAGCCCAAAATAGCACTATGTTTATCGGAACAATGATTTCGTTCATTTTGTTGGTTATTGGTTATGATTCTTTTCATAAATGTTATCACAAAAAAACAATTCATTAAACAAATTGTTGGTATGAACAACAGTATTTATTTATTTCACCCACTCTCGATAAATCACTTTATATCAAATATTGTACATAGTTTTTTAATGATTTTTTTTTTTATCACACATGAAAATCAAGAAACTGTTAATATGTGATTATTCCTAAAGCTCTTCGAAATACTTTCTAAAACCGTCAACATTTATGAATAATTCAACAAAAAATGACAGTTTCTCTAAAACTGTAACCAATCTTTTTGTATTTTTTATTTAGACAATCGCAATTTTTTTGTCCTTCACTTTTCCTTTTCATGAATGTAAATATCCCAAACCTTCGCTACAATTGAATAAAATAACGTATGAACATAGTCATTTCAACAAAAACTAGATGACAAAGACTAAAATTGTTTGTGAAGGGTAAAAATCTGTTGAAATCATGTGTTGGTGATGACACTCCAAACGCTTAACCATGTAGTTTTCATATACACACAAGGCCGACAAAAAACGGAACTTATTTATCCACACATGAATCGAATGATATCTACCACGACAACATTTAATCAGACCTTATTTTTATACACAACAAAAGTAAATTTATTACCTGGAAGGAAATTGGATTCGTGATAAGTTGCTAACAAAAGTGGTTGTATCCGTATACGTTTAGGCACAAACAAAAAATCAGACTGTTTTTAAACACCATTTTAAAAATCTACAGAAACCAAGATCATAATGTAGCAATCGCAAGTCAATAAAGCACATACGTAAGACTTACAACTCTAAAAAGACCAGGCAGAACAATGCAATCAACGTATTTTTTGACTGGTGGAATTGAAGAAAAAAACGTAAACATATAAATCAAGTTCTTATTCGTTTTTATCAGTAATATTCATAAAAGGATTCATTAATGTGTATAAAAATATTAAATACAAAAAAACAAGTAGAAAAACGATGAAGATATTAAAACGGTTGATGTTGATCAATAATGAATAATGAAAGAAATAATGACGATGAGTGTTGCAAAGGAAAAAAAAAAAAAGTAAAACTTTGAATAAACAATAGGCCAGCCTCACAAATATGTACAACAAAAGCCACTTGAAAGAGACAACACGCGTCAAAAGACGATAGACAGATGAACTTGCGTTTAAAGCCTGTCTCTGGATGCAATCAATGATCAATGTTTGATCATTCTGTTGATCGGACCAGCGCTTTTCTTATTTTTGTTTATTTATTTTTATTTTTTTTTTGGTCGTAAATTTTTGTTTAGTTACCATTGTTGGTATATCAGTAAAGGTTCGCCTGTTTCTGTGTATTCTGGAAGAGTGAGCTTTAAATCAAAAGCTTTAGAAAGAACGATTTTGAAAATCTTTTGGACATTGATAGAATGCGATGTAGAACAGAATACCAATGAAGCCTTCATCGCTTTTGCAAACCGTTTCGCTTGCCGTGTTATTTCCTCCTGCTCTTCTGGTAACATTTCTGCAAAAAGATCAAATTTAGTTCCAATAAGAAATGGAATAGCTGTCTTGTTAAAGCCGCGAGCTTGACGATACCATTCTCTTACTGAGTTAAGAGTCGATTTTCGCTTGAGATCAAACATGAAAAGGATAGCGACAGCTTCATTAGATACCAAAGGCAGCATATTGACGAATTCGCGCTGACCACCTAAATCCCAAATAGAAAACGTTATTTCGGTATTGCGAATAGTAACTGTTTTTTCCATGAAATTGACACCCAGTGTCTGAATATAGTCTTCGTCGTAGTCGCCCTCAACATACTTAACCATTAACGAGGTTTTTCCAATTTGTGCATCACCAATAAGACCAATTTTCAAAGACACGGACTGCTTTTGTGGAGGTGTCAGATCCACGGATGGAGCTTGTTTCTGTTGTGAAGGAGACTGTGACAATTTGGAATGAGTTGACGAGCCAGGAGACGAAGGAGCAGACATTAGTGCAACGCGATATACAAAAGTATCATGCAAACGTAGTCTATGACCGGGAGTTATGGACCTTCAGTCAGCCAAAAAAGGTTTGAATCTGCGCTGGAGTCGAATGTTTGTGTGTTTGTGTGTGTGTCGATTGCCGGTGTGTGTGCTACCAGCGACAAAGATCAGAACACGTGATGCACTAGTTGGCTGTAGTGCCTGTTACAACATGTGTTACACGGCCAGTCGCCAAGTTTCCGTGGCCGGTGACCAGGTCTGAGGACTCGCCCCGATTCCGGCCCATTGTGGGAGTGACTCAATTCCACGGTCCAAAATTTTTCAAATAAATAACCAGCGATTCCCAGGTCTTGCACCTTTTTTTCTTCTCCTACATCAATATCTTTATTGTCATCAATCATCACAATGTCCGCCAGACAATCCATCCGTGCTCTCAGATCCTCTGCTCGTGCTCTTGCCAGAGCTGCCGTCCCTGCTCAGCAGCGTGCTCTTTCCGCTCTTGCTACTGCCGCTGCTCGTCCTTCCGTTGCTGCTGTCCGCACTCAATTCGTTCAACAGCGCGGTCTCAAGACCATCAACTTCGGTGGTGTTGAGGAAGTCGTTCACGAACGTTCTGACTGGCCCCGTGAGAAGCTTCTTGATTACTTCAAGAACGACACTCTTGCCCTTATCGGTTACGGTTCCCAGGGTTACGGTCAAGGTCTTAACCTCCGTGACAACGGTCTTAACGTTATCATTGGTGTCCGTGAGAATGGTGCTTCTTGGAAGGCCGCCATTGAGGACGGTTGGGTCCCCGGTGAGAACCTTTTCGATGTCGACGCTGCCATCAACAAGGGTACCATCATCATGAACCTTTTGTCTGATGCTGCTCAGTCCGAGACTTGGGCTCATATCAAGCCCCTCATCACCAAGGGTAAGACTCTTTACTTCTCCCACGGTTTCTCTCCTGTCTTCAAGGACTTGACCAAGGTCGAGACCCCTGCTGACGTTGATGTCATCCTCGTTGCCCCCAAGGGTTCCGGCAGAACCGTCAGATCTCTCTTCAAGGAGGGCCGTGGTATCAACTCTTCTTACGCCATCTGGAACAATGTTACCGGTAAGGCTGAGGAGAGAGCTATTGCTCTTGCTGTCGCCGTTGGTTCCGGTTACATCTACCAGACCACTTTCGAGAGAGAAGTCAACTCTGATCTTTACGGCGAACGTGGTGCTCTTATGGGTGGTATCCACGGTATGTTCCTTGCTCAATACGAAGTTCTTCGTGAACGTGGCCACACTCCCTCTGAGGCTTTCAACGAGACTGTTGAAGAGGCCACTCAATCTCTTTACCCTTTGATTGGTAAGTACGGTATGGACTACATGTACGATGCCTGCTCCACCACTGCCAGACGTGGTGCTCTTGACTGGTCTCCTCGTTTCAAGGATGCTCTCAAGCCCGTCTTCAACCAGCTTTACGACTCTGTTATTGATGGTTCTGAGACCAAGCGTTCTCTCGAGTTCAACTCTCAACCTGACTACCGTGACAAGTTTGAGAAGGAACTCCAGGAGATCAGAGACCTTGAGATCTGGAGAGTCGGCAAGGAGGTCCGCAAGCTTAGACCCGAGAACAACTAAATCTGATAGTTGTCTATTTCTAAGCTCTCTTTTCTTGTTTTAATTTTTATTTTATGCCTTTAACGAATCACTAAAAAAAAAAAATTGGTATTTTTGTATATGATTTTATGTATGATGATTTTTTGGGTTTTCTTGTGTTTTAATGTTCCTTGAAGTGAATACCAATGTTTTTTCCCAAAGAAGACAATATATGATTTTTTTTTAAATTTGAACTCCAATTTCTAAGAAATAAGCCAAGCCCGACATGAAAATGCTGGTGATTGTAAAAAAATCAGCTGTTGGCGGGTTTCAGTAAATCGAAAAATAAAAAAAAAAAAAAAAATGGGGTACAAGCATACACAATATACATCAACGAAATAACGGCCATAAACCAGCGTTTTTGCCTTGCAATTTGACTTTCAAATCACACAATTTACAATCAATCATTACGAATATCTCTTTTTTTCGTGTGTGTTTTCAGAGTTAATTATTGCTATTTGGTGTTATTTAATAGCGTCCAATAGCTTGAACACCAGAATTAGCAGGAAGCTCCACTTTTCCAGCTCGTACGTCATCAAAGTTTTCGTTATCAACATATCCACCTCCCATACTGATTCTAACCTTTCTCTTAAACTCTTCGCGATTCTTGACGTATTGGTTTGCTGCATCCTTGTTCAAAGGATCAGTAGGATTGGGTTCTAAAAACAGAAACTGGAGACCTACAAGTACCGACTCAATTGTCAACACAGGCTTCCAATCGTTTCTCAAAATGTTGAGACATACGTGACCCTGGAGATCAATGTTTGGATGATAAATCTTTTGTGCACAAGTCACTTTTGGTGGTTCGTGAGGGAAATTGGATGTCGCATGGAACTTGAACTTGAAAGTTCCGCCTTTGTAAATACCTTCGTCAGGTGTGATGTACACATCAAAGTTCATAAGGTCTTTGTCGCCTTCTGGGAAATAAACACGCATGGTACTGGGAAGTTCCAAATCACCAATATCCTTTTGCAAACGTAATGTGCCAAACTGAGTTACACGACGGCCTCCATTGCCTGGAGTGTTGGCTCCACCATTGAGCGATCGAAGTGACGTTAGCGAGCTGGTGGATCCGGTAGCTGACTGGGTATCGGGGGTTCCAGGTACACTTCCTTCAGGTGTACCAGCAGCTGAAGCGGCTTTAGCAGCTTCTTCTTGTTGCTTTTTTTTCATAGACAAAATGTGTAACTGAACATCCGTAAATAACAATCATAACAGTAAATGATATTTGTAAAAAAGGTTAGATATCAAATTCCAAGCTGAGGTTTAAATATGACATTGAATTTAATCATAATCCGTCCAGAAGTCATTGATGAACGTTTAAGGGTATTAGCTTTGTAATTTTGGATCTGGAAAGTAACAAACGACAAAGCAATCAAAGGAAAACACCAATCGAACCAATGATTTCAGTTTCGTAATGTTTCATTCTCTATTTCAAATCAACACACCACATACCATATTGATATTGATATACTAATACTTGATCTTTAATGCTTTGTTTTCAAATTCACAGTTTCTTGTAGTCGGAGTTTCTAAGATATATCAAGTATATATTTCTAACCAGTAACACGCCAAAAATGAACACAATCTATCGTTTTCTGCTCGCAAAACAAAAACAAGCTAACCGTTCTGAATAAAGCGACAAATAAG
Source organism: Magnusiomyces magnusii (assembly GCA_030570155.1). Classification (NCBI taxonomy): domain Eukaryota; kingdom Fungi; phylum Ascomycota; class Dipodascomycetes; order Dipodascales; family Dipodascaceae; genus Magnusiomyces; species Magnusiomyces magnusii. Next base: position 7,722 of record JAJLVH010000195.1, read on the forward strand.
CAAAAAATACTGATTGTGTTGGTTTTAGGTGCAAACTTTCTTAGGCGGCGGTTTTTTTGTTTTGTAGGGTCCATCCCATGGCAATACGCGGTGCACGTGAGCAGTGGCAAACCGATCAGTTTGTTACAGTGTGTTACAGTGTTTGTTACAGTTTTTGTTACAAAGAAACTTTTGGCTTTCAAAATTTCACTTTTCATCAACTCGATTTCTAATTTTTTTATCAAACCTTTGAATATTTTCAACTTTTCACTTTACTCACCAACAAATTTACAAAATGCCGAGCGCCGGTGGTTGGAAAAAGGCATTCAAACAGACTCCTCAGTCTTCTCATCCGTATTCTCGTCCTCAGACTGCTAATACGCCTACACCTACACCACCTCCTATAATTCCATCGTTACCACAAACTGAAGCTCAATACGATACCGCAAAAGCTCTGCAGCAACAAGCTTATATGCCAAACAATAATTATTATGATGATCAAAAAAATCCTAAGTCTTTTTCTGATTCCACTAGATTGCCAAGCAAAGGTACTAATGACTTTTCAATAGCTAGCTCCGGGTCAAGCAGAGCTTCACCTGCAATTGGACCTATAGGTCCTGCTTTACCAATGCCTCCTAAACAACCTGTCGCTGCTGCGACTATTACTAATTCCCATGAAGAGCCAGACTCTAATAATACCAAGCAATATACCGTGCAACGTAAACGCGCAGGCATGAGTTGGAATGACAATACCCTTTTAGAATGGGACCCTTCCCATTTCCGTTTATTTGTCGGAAACTTGAGTGGCGAAGTGACTGACGAAATGCTTTCTCGAGCTTTCAGCACCGGTAATCGTTTTCCAAGTCTTCAAAAAGTCAAAGTCATTCGCGACAAAAAACCTCCTTTTAAAACCAAGGGCTACGGTTTTGTTTCGTTTTCGGATCCAGATGATTATTTTAGAGCGTTTAAAGAGATGAATGGAAAATATGTTGGAAACCATCCCATTCAGTTGCGAAAGGCTGTGACGGAAATCAAACCTGTGGAATTGCAGAAAAAGGTTGGTAAAAAAGGATACAATAGTAAAAATGATAACGAGAAAGTTAGTGGACCCAATCTTGCTGCAGCATTGGTTGCTTCTACAAAGATCAAAACTACTAACTTGAAAAAGAGTAAGCCAAAGTCTGATTTATGATTTTGGTGAATTATGTACATTTATGTAATCATTTCAACAATATTTTAATATACTTTTTTTAATAGACAGATAAAACCGAACCAGTATTATTTTTTTAAATGAACATGACAAAAAACGACAAATTCCAACAACTCGAAAATGAAAAGATACAATTTTTTAATTGATAAAAACAAAAGCCAAGTTAGAAATCAATAGTTTTTCAATGGCTCGTTTAATATATTAAAATTGCATCAAAAATTTAAGAACAAGATGATTAGGCTATCAAAAGCAAGTCAAAAAAAATGAATAAACGAAAACTCTTGGAAATATTTGATAATTCAATAATTGAGAATTTCTCATTGAGAAATTTCCAAAGCAAATACTGTTATTTTGCATCGAATCCAAATTGTATTGGGATTTCAAACAACAATCCAAACCATGAAAAAGTTGAACCCAAAGCGTGAAGGCATTCAAGTAAATCAACAGCAAAAGAATAAAAACAAACTATCAGATTTTGACATCAACGGATTGAATCCAATCTTTGAAACAACAAACCAATACCAAGATCTGGATGCGATGGCACAGCCACAAATGTAAACGATTTCCCCATTGAATGCGACTAGTTGATGTGTCACCGTTTAATAATCATTACACAAGCAGCATAGTTATAGATAAGCGGGGACCTATGCACACACATTATTATTTGCGTGTGTGCGCTGAGAGTCCAATGGCCGTTTATACTTTTTTTCTTCAACATTTTTTTTTTTTTTTTTTTTTCAAATTCACCTTCAACATTGCAAACTCATGTCGTTCAACGTTGATGCTTTTGCACTCGGGGCTAATCCCGGATCGCCTGGATTGTCAAGCACTCCGGAAACCATTCAGGATCCCGCACCCACTCCGCCCTCTTCGCTGACCAACAATTCGCCGATTGCAAATTCAACAATACCATCGTCTTCCATCGTCACCAAAAAGCAGCACCAAGCACACGGTTTTCACAACCAGCCTCATTTAAATCTTCAAAAAGAACTGCCGTTGATGAGTTCCCCGGTCCCTGAAACTCCTCCCGGATCTCCACCTCTCGACCCTGATGCCGGGTCTGACTCCATGGAAATTGTGAAAAACACATGTTCTTCTCTCATCACCAACAACTACAAACACAACGTAAATAATAATAACCACACCACCAATCTCACCACGGAAAATATTATTACTGGCACTGAAATTCATGGAAATTATATGGAAAATAGTGACGATGTTGATATGATCAATGCCACTAATGATGATACAACTAATCTTTGCGATAGAAATAGTATCAATTCAACTGACGCCTCGTCAAGTTCTTTGTCTGATTTTTCTTCAGCTTCAACTTCATCTTCTGCTACATCGGTAGCTTCTCAAACAAAACTCTTTTCTTTAAAAGAAAACCAGTTTCAACCTGTTCCCATATCGGACTCGGATCCGTGTGCCATTCCGACAAACATTTCGCTCACTTCTTCCAAAGCTACAAATTCATCATCTACCTCGTCTCAAAATGTGTCTTCAGATTCAAAAATCACAACGGGATTTGAACTCCCTGTTGCTACCACTGAACCTGTAAACAGTACAATTAAAACCTCTAGCGACAATTACAATATGGCCGGAACCGGTACAAACACATTTATTCCATCAATTGCATCCGAACTTCAATTTTCTCTCAATTCATATCCTACTGACCATCCTTTATACGCGTCTCAAAGTTTGGTCAACATTTCTGACTCTAATTATCCAGTGTTTAACATTTCTGCAAAAACACTAGCGCTGGCCATTGACCATCACTACTCGTCACCGCTACCAGAAGTTGACGGCGTTTTCCCATGGTTACACGGTTTGCACCAAGAAAATCTGTGCCAACGATACTTTTATCACCCGGCTCGCAAAACAGATTTCAGCGGTTTTGCGACAGTAGACGTTGATTATTTATTAGGCTCTGAACCCTCTTTCCAAATGCCTACAACCGCGCGCGGTTTTTTAGTTGTCAAGGTTGGCACTAGCGGTTCTCAAGGTACTCTTATTGGTTCAGTGTACCCGGGTGAGATTTTAGCCCGCAAGTCGTCTGATACTGCCATTGATATCGATGACTTTTCTTTCAACGATTCAATGACCTCGTCGTTCGAAACGTTTGAGGTATCGCCAGAGTTGTACGAAGGTGGTGAAAATGCTGATTTTAACAATGTGCTGGATCCTAGTAACTACGATGCAAAATTTATCGACATGGATCCACTTAACGAAGTCACACTTCGAAACTTTCATATCCAAGTAGCCAAATGGGCTGCCGTTTCAGATATTGTCTTGTATGTGTCTGATGAAGCTCTTCGTCCTACAATGCAAAAATTTGCATTATTGATTTCTCGTGCCCAAATAGAGGTGCAACAAAACAATCCTGGCTTACTTCGATATTGTACATTTATTGTTGGTGATCCAATTGAAAAGTTTTTAGACGAGTCGCGTCATATCATGGCTATTCCGCCAGCCGGAACTCCGTATGATGAAGAACAAGTCAAGATGAGAAACTGGGACTCCAACTTTCTTTTACACGAAAGTGTTGAGTTATCAATGATGTCGTCTGCTTCGTCAATCGACAGCGACGAAAACGGTAATATCAGCCGTGTGTGGTTGGGAAATGTTTCTGATTACGAGTCGCATCTCGAGGCTGTTTGGGACTATATTTTGAGTGGCGGTAAAAAGCAGCAAAGCTTAGTTGGCAACCGGTCATCTACTACTGATGCAAATGCACCTAGTTATGATGCCGACATTGACAACGACATGGGGCTGTCGCTTGAAAAGGCGTTGAATACAAATTGGACTCTTTACGTTCGTTGCAAGTCTGGTGTACAGATGCCATGCTTGTCAGTTCTTGACGACGAAATCCGTAAAACTTTAGCAGGAGACCTTGATACTGCATCTTGTCCCATTACTGAAAATGGTCTCGAAACCAGTCATAAATGGCAAAAGACAATCATTGAATTTCCGTCATCTGGGTCTATCACGGCTGCAACAATTACAGAAAGCGATGTTTGTTCAATTATTAGTATGTGCAAATTGTTGTATGTTCGCGGACGAGGTATGCATAAAGGAAAACCAACCTCTTCTCTTATTTTTTGCATGGATGGCTATACAGAATCAGCCATCTTGGCAGTTTGTTATGCCATTTATTCTAAAGGTTTGAGTGCACCCGAAGCATGGGTTTACATTCACAAGGAGTGCTACCGACCCATTTTCTCATTCCCGACGGATCCTCAGCTAGTTTTGAAACTGGAAAAAGCACTTTTGAAATACTCTCCTGTTGTTGCTGGTAGTTTGTATGACGAAAATTATGGTGCTGTTTATAACATTTGTAATCCACAGGAGACGAAAGTTGAAACCATTTTGAATAATGAAGAGTCAACAGATGGATTGAGTAACAACTTGTTTAGTAAGTCACAAGGAAACGAGCCGATTTTTGTGGAAGATCCAAACCCGCAACCAATTACAAGTGACCAACTTACTGAAGAGAATGCATGGTTTGCAAGATTTGATGGCTCATTTCCTTCACTTATTTTGCAACATTTGTATTTGGGAAGTCTTGCACATGCAAACAATGTACAAATGCTGACACAGTTAGGAATCAAACGCGTCATAAGTGTTGGCGAGCCATTAGATTGGGTTGATTATAGCAAGAAGCGTAACAATGGCACCGATGAGTATATGGGTGGCATTGAAGATTTTGAACAGGATTTCAAGGAATTCAAAGATATCGAAAACCAAGAGGAAGCAACACATAGTCGTGTTCAAATAGTTGAAAAGCCATATCCAGGAATATCCAAAGTAATGTGCATACACGGTGTGGAAGACAATGGAATAGATTCGTTGACTGAATTCTTGTGGGCCTGTCTTGACTTTTTGGAAGAAGGTGAACAAGCAGGTGAGCCTACACTTGTACATTGCCGGGTGGGTGTATCACGTAGCGCAACTGTTTGTATTGCCGAAGTGATGAAGAGACTCTGCGTTGGCTTACCGCGCGCATATTTGTTTGTGAGAGTGCGAAGGTTGAATGTGATTATCCAGCCACATTTGCGGTTCATGTTTGAGTTGGCCAAATGGGAAGAAAGACACCGAAAAAGCGGAAAAGGATGGTTGAGAGAAGTTGATTGGCCGATTTTGTGTCGGGAAGTGGCAACCATGAATCGAGCATATTTTCAAGTTGGTTGAAAAAAGTGTATATTTTTGTTTTTATTACTTTTTGTTTATTTTTGTTTATTTTTGTTTTTTGTTATTTAGTTGATATGTTATTTGATAATTCTTTTGTACTTGAAAAATCTATAAAATTGTGAATAAATAGATTTAAAATATTCTTGATGAATTCGTTTCGATAATGACCTAGTTGTGGAGTCGAATAAAAAAAAAAAAAAAAAAAAAAGAAAAGCACAGACATGAAGATCACAGCCGCGTGGGGGAACATTCATAGTCATTTAACCTTTTTTAAGCTCTTTTTATTCGGCACAAGCCGCACGTACTCGGAGCCAAATCCACAAATGAGGTTTTTATTTTGTATTTTTTTTATTTAATTTTATATTCTGACGATATCTGAATTGGCACAGAAGTTTGTTTAGAAAGTTTGTTGAAGCTGAGATGAAGAACTGGATTGAGTTCAGTGAATTAGTAAATCAACAGTTGGTTGCCAGTTTCGACATGAAATAATGAATAGTATTTCGTTTTCAACTGTTTTTGTTATCACCACAACTAA
>JAJLVH010000196.1:0-13616 GCA_030570155.1 Magnusiomyces magnusii
AGTTTGATTTGAAGCGGCACGAAGTTGCGTTGGCAGAAAAAAAGCTTGATTCAGGATCAGTGTTTGAATTTTTGAAAAACTTTGAAAACAAAAAAAACCAAGCCGAAGAGCTGCGACAAGAAGTCGATAAAGTGGAACAAGCGATTAAAGACGGAGTCAAAGAAATTGAAAACATTGAAAAAGAAATGAAAGAGTTTGATAGCAACAAGAGTGGGAAATTGAAGGAACTTAAACAGCTTGTTGATAGACTTCAAAAGCAAACGGCGGAAAAAATGATTCAAGTCAATGAAAAACAAATTAGATACCAAAAGTTACAAGTTGCAAAAGAGCAGTGGACAAGTGAATTAGAGTCTATGCAAGAAGAAAAGGAAAAGAACGATTCAGCGGTTGTTGAATTAACACAAGAATTGAAGGAAATTGAAGCCAAGTATAAGCAAGTTGACAAAAGTCTTGCCGAGGTTTTAACAGACTTGGAATCGGAACGTAAAAGATTGGCAGGACTTGATGAAGAACTGACGCAACTTGACCGAACATTGACGACCAAAAGCAAGTTTTTGTCAGAAAACAATTTACGATTACAAAAGGTTCGACACGAGGTTGAAAAGTTGAGTGTCGAAGTTGACGGTCTTGAAAATAGATTAGACCATCTTCAGGATACGCACCCGTGGATATCTACAGAATCGCAATATTTTGGTAAGCCAGGAACACCGTACAACTTTTATGAAGCCGGTAATATGAATGCGTTACGTGAACAGCTTGGAAGATTAGAACAACGAGCGCAAGGCATGAAGCGGACGGTCAATACGCGCGTTATCAATACGTTAGAAAGTATGGAAAAGAAGGAAGCTACATTAAACAATATGATTCGCACGATTGAGAAGGACAAACGCAAGATTGAAGAAACAATTGTACAGCTGGACGACTACAAACGGAAAGCGTTGGAAAAGACGTGGCAGAAGGTTACAATTGATTTCGGCAAGGTGTTTGGCGAGCTGCTGCCGGGCAGCAATTCGAAGCTGGTTGCGCCCGAAGGCAAAGAAATCACGGACGGGCTAGAAATTAAAGTAGCTTTAGGGGGTGCATGGAAAGACAGTTTGGCAGAGCTGAGTGGAGGCCAGCGATCGCTTGTGGCTTTGGCGCTGATTCTGGCGCTGTTGCAGTTCAAGCCGGCACCAATGTACATTTTGGATGAAGTCGACGCGGCGCTGGACTTGCACCATACACAGAACATTGGGCACTTGATCAAAACGCGATTCCGCGGGTCCCAGTTTATTGTAGTAAGTTTGAAGGAGGGCATGTTTACAAATGCGAATCGGGTCTTTCGTACACGGTTTACAGAGGGTACAAGTACGGTGACGGTTAGTTGATAAGGCAGAGTTGATAGTTTAAGTTTAAAAAATGAATCGAAAATAAACCAATTTGCACTTTGCATATATGGCTTACCCGTGTGGGTATAGTTGTAAACTTGGGATTTTTTGGTTGCATAATGATCATGATTCCGTTCACACTTATTGTGAAGGATATGCAAACTAAATTTGGATACATTTATTTTTAATTGTCGGCTAGTTTTAAGGCTAATGCTGAACCAGGTGTGAAAGATATTTCGGGTTCTATATTTCGAATAACAAATTTCTTTTTTTTTTCACGACTAACTTGATTGAATACAATTCCAAGGATTCGAGAACGGTCCAGAACAATGTCGAGTTCGTTTACAGGTGAATTTTCGTCATTTTTGTCAATGTCTGAATATATTTTTGGATTTGCAAATAATATTACAAGTTTAAAAATAAAAATAAATAATACACAAAAATGGCAGTTGGGATCATTGCATTAGTCCATCAAATCACTGGAATTTTGAAAAAAGAAAATGCGGAATGAACGTAAAAATAGAAAGATACTGAACCAATTATAAAAAGTAAGCACGTCCAGAAGCCTCTCCTATTTGAATAAACTGGTCAAAAAAATAAAATAAAAATAAATAAATAAAAAGAAAAAACTAGTTTTGTGCCTGTTTAAATCCAATTGATCAAATCGACCATTGTCAAAAGATTAAATGATAGACAAAGATTTGAATTTTCAAACTATTAACAAAGTTACAGCCAGTAACTGCTAAAACTAGTGTGATTCAAATACGGCCTATACCCATTAGTCTTGAAATGTACGCTATTTTTTTAAATCAATCGTACTCGTTGCTGGGTCTTTGATACTGAAGTAAATGATGAATTGTAAATACCAAAAGCCGGATTCGATTGAGTTTAAAGAAAAAAAAAAAATTAATAAAAAATTAATTAAAAAAAAAAAAAAACTGCCTTCATTGCTCAATCATGAATTGACTTCAATACCCAAATAATTATGTCTACAAAAGTTGTACGTTGGCTATTCACTACATGATTGTTTTTTATTTTATTTCTATTTACTCTTCTTATCCAGTAGGTGAGCGTGAGAATATCAATATCAACTCAATGATACCATAATTTTAAAACAATGAATTTTAATAAAGGCAAAATACCTGAAGAGAACCATGACATGACACCACCAGATCACTTACTACAACAAAATTAGTACGAGCCCAACTTTGAAGCACTTATTTTTGGGCTAAGAAAGAAAAAGAGCGCGGGTGTTATTGATTGTTTTGACGTCTGAATGTCTTTTGTTTGGATGCCATTGGGGCTTGAAAGCATTGGGAAAATCTGTCGAGAACCTGTTTGGAACTGTTTGGAACTGTTTAGACCTGTTTAGACCTGTTGATGATGGTTGAGAACCGCTTGATCCTAATCATTCATGACTTGAATACCTGCTCATCGAACTGTTGGCGTCTTTGTTCGTTTGTCCCACCAAAGGGTCATTTTGACTGGCGTTCATAAGGTGAATTCAATCATGATCAAACTATTTTTTTTCTTTCTCTCTCACTCACTCCTTTGTTTTATGGCTGTTTTTCTTCAGCTCACACCCAGCGAATGCGTTTAAAGGCTTACAAGGAATGAAATCTTGATGTTATTGAACCATTTCGGACATCTCCTCATGATAATTATTAAGGTTCTTTTTTGTTTTATTTCATATTTCATTTGATCGTCATTTGACCACCTCATTCTCATTTGTTTTTAAGAAATAAATCGAGAAAATATACTACCTCTGTTTATTATCTTCTTCTTTACAAATTAATTTGTACGATACCCGGTTTTAATGAAGGCACTTTTTTTATTATTGTTTATTAAATTAACTATTAAGAGAAGATCGCTTGTTTTGAACATTCTTATAGTTTATAATTCCGAAATCTTGACTGGCATTTCTAGAAAAACTGACACCAAACAAATAAAAAAGAAAGAATAATCGAAAAATAATCAAAAAACAAGAAAACAATGAAATCCTGGCGTGGCTCGAAGCATGAGACAATCATAGTTATCGTTGATACTAGTTGACGATGATCTACAAACTCGAAAACAAAAAACTGAGACAGTTGAGAGTTGAGACAAAAGAAATAAAGTATGTAGGGATTCAACTGATTGAATCAACCAAGACACAAGTTGACCTTGTTGGATACCTGAACTTGTGACCTTGAAAGAAATCAGAGAAACCAAAGTCAAGTTTGCAATGATTTCGTGGAATGCAAGATTGAAACAGCAGAAAATTCAAAACCTTGACTATTTGTGCTTTTTAGATGTAAACAATTGAATTGATTCGTTTAAGGGTTTTTTAAAATTTTTTTAATTTTAATTTTTCAAACCCAATTATCACGCCTTGTGTTTTTCATTTTATTTTATTTTTATTTTATAAATTTATTCTGGGCTATACTGATTATCTGATAATGATCAAATAAAAAAGCCAATTAATCTCATTTGAAAGACTAATTTTGTTCAAGAGGACATCTTTGTTTGAAAAAAAAAAAAAAAAAGAAACACAAGTATAAAGTTGGTTTAACGAGGCCGACTTTAAGACCACTGGTACTGTCAAAAGTTAATAAGAGTCAATTAAAGCGTATATCCAAGGCATGTGCGTGATGGTCAAGAAACCCAACGGTTTGTCTATTTATTGGTACCGTTCTTTAAACAACGGTACTGGGCATGGAGGTAATAAAGCACCGCTAATGCAACCACTCTGAATTCGTCAAGGACCTCTTTTATATACGAAACTGGATTGGATTTGTGTTGACAGGAAATCGGTGGTTTTTTTGTTTTTTTTGTTGTTTAAAAAAAAAAAAAAAAAAAACAAAAAAAACCAAATGTAAGCAATTGTAAATACAATGTAAATACAAAATAGAAATAAAGATTGAATAGGCCCGATGTATCGATTAAAGTTGCATTTCTCAGGCATACAACAACAATAATAATTTATGTTTATTTCTTGGTGGCTTGTTGTTGGTGCAACGCTGATTAAATGCTTATTTGCTGATTTCGAGAGCGCTGGAACCAATTCGGTCATGCTCGCTTAAAATGAATATACATTGGTTATTTCATTTGATCCAAGCGTCCAAACAAAGGAACTTGAGTGTTTTTATTCATTTAATTCATTTAATCTTTGGCAATTCAAACAACCGGAAACCCGCAGCAACAAGCACAGCCAGTTTCCAGTGACGAGGTAAAAGAACAGCAATGCCTGCCAATGCCGCGATTACTTAGGTTTTTTGATATACGTGAACAAACGTTTGTTCGCCGCGATGAGCGTGCGAAGCATGGGCATACATACGACCGTGATCCAGCGCCACCGCTTTTCGCGCTGAACAAGCAAAGTATCTTTCACTCGCCGGCCTGGCTGCTGCTTATCGCGATTGCCCAGAGCTGGTACTCGATATCCGCAGTTCGTTCGGCCGATTCAATGTTGCATTTTGGTGGTTGTTTTCTTGTTTGCTGCCCACATTATCTGTATTTCAATATCAGAGGCTCTAGCTAGCCTCGTATATGACGACTCTAGTCATTTGTCTACACAGCTGCAACTCGCTGAAAACCCGACGGCAGCACATTTTTCTGCTGCCAAAGTAACAGAAATACAAGAAAAAAAACCTTATTTTCATTTAGGATGAAATGAAAACCACGCTCTGCACTCGGTCTACGCCAAATCGTGAAATGCGCCATTGTTGGCGCCTTTGCCCAACTTGCGTGCCGTGAAGTAAGCCTGTAGTAGTCCAAGACGCAATCGCTTGGCAACTGGCACCGAATTCACAAAAACGGCAAAATACTCCAGGGTTAGGCCACTCGGTGTGGACGTTATTCATTTTGGACCCGATAAATTAAATTCTACGCCAGTCAATACAGAAAAACTCCTCCATTCGTTTACAATTGTGGACTATCGCCAACATGGGATTTCCGTTTTTTTTTTTCTTTTTCTCTTTTCCATCGTCCGTCAACGCTGGTGTTTAGCCACGACTCACGCACATGCCCGTCCATCACTGCAATTACATAACCATGGCTCGAATTTCCCAAACTATCCAGCACTCACTGGCTTTTGTTCGCCATTTTGACGTTAAAAACACCATCTACACGTTTTGCTGGCAAGCCCCCCAGCTTATCAAAACCGCCACTCTGGTTGGCCTCTGTTCTCCTTCTGTCCAATCGACATTTTGATTATTTATCATTCCGGTTTCATATTGTAGGTAACAGGGTTTTGTTTATTTGGGTTAAGCTTTTTTGCTTGGCTTTCCGAATTGTCCCTAAATTTTTTTTTTTTTTTATCAATAAAACTTTTTTCATCTTTTTTCATCTTTTTTCTTTTTACTTTTTTTTTTTTTTTTGGTTCTATTGAAACCGTTTTCAAAAACTTAAATAATGTTCCAACACTGTCAAGATACAGATCGTTGGCTCTATGACGATATTACGCCTTGCTATAGGCATAGGTACGTTATCGCCATCTGTTAATCAATACCATTATTCGCTAACAATTACAGTAAATCTTTAGATACACCCAATTCTATCCTTTCCTTTCTCTTTTTTTAATCTCTGCTGTGTCTGTCACATTACTTTCAATCAAGTCGCATTTAAATCGCCATAAACGCAGACTCTTTACGCTAAATCAATTCGATTCTACGGATGGTGAACGACAACCACTATTAAGCAACCGTGGATCTAGTGCTAGTACCGACTATTCAGCTGCAGAATCGTCCGTTAAAAAGTTGGCGACTCAACCGGACGATTTGGTTTTTCCCGATGACTTTGATTATACCACTGATACCATTTCTGTTGATAAGGTCTTTTCAACCTACAATACAGACATAAATCATACCTTGTCTCAAAGTACCAATAACTCTACATCAGACAAGCTTGGTCAAGCTAAATCGTCTGATTCTAATGATGTTTGTCTTGTTGCTGTCACTCGTTCGTCTTTTGAACGCTTTCGTTTGGCGTTTGAATTGATCGCTACTTTGACATTAAGTGCACTTTCAATCGCTGCTTTTTTTGTTCCCTCAATCAATGGTGAATGGACTTCATACACTCCAGGTCCTTCTTCTTCTTTTGAATTCAGGAAAACCCATGATACCACTTACTACTATGGCGGTGGATACTCTTCGCTTGTCGCAATTACTTGTTTTTGGATATACTGTTTTCTCTTGATATCCACCCGTCTTTACTTAATAAGATGTCAAATCTCACCAACTGTTTCTCTTTGGCTCCATTCATCTACATTATACTTTTTTGCCTTTGTATTCAACATCTTCACTTTTAGATCTGCCATTTTATACCCATACTCTTCATCGTCTCGCATTTTTGATATTGTCCAGTTTGCTGTATCGTTATTGTTGTTTATCAATAACTTTTCAGCCCATATTGGCGACAGTTCTCCGTTGCTGTATGTCAAGAAAAATGTTTTCCCATCCCCTGAGCCAATTTCTTCCCTGTTTGCTCTCGTTTCCTTTTCGTGGGTAGATCCAATTATCTGGAAGGGCTTTTTTACTCCGTTGACTGAAACAGATACTTGGGGACTGTGCACTGAGTTTCATACACCGCTCATTTTCAACACTTTTCAAAATTATAAACCCGAACGCAAATTCTTGCCGCGCCTTTGCAGGTTTTTTGCAGGCCCGTTGGTTATGGCCAACTTTTGGACGGTTTTGCACGGACTTTTTGGGTTTGCGCCTTCGTTTTTGTTGAAAAAGATTCTGGAATATATCGATGATCCTTCCAGTATGCCACGAAACCTGATTTGGCTGTACGTGTGCTGCTTTTTTGTCTGTGGAATTGTCAAAAATGTAACGTTTGGACAGTACATGTACATTGCAAGAAAAATGTCGATACAGATGAGATCAATCCTGGTGGGTGAAATATATACCAAAACCTTGCGACGCCGTGAAGTTTCGTCAAAGGCTGGTGACGAAAACGAAGACGATGAAGACGAAAATTTTGCACAAGCTAATCATGGTGCCATTATCAATTTGATGGCAGTAGATACTACCCAAGCTTCTGAAGTCTTTAGTTTCATGTATTCACTCACGGTTGGTACCATTTCCCCAATTGTATGTGTGACGTTTCTGTATTCCTTTCTTGGGTGGAGTGCATTCGTTGGTGCCGTTTCTATGGTTGGACTAATGCCAATTCAGTACAACCTTTCAATTAAATATGCAAAGTACCAAAACCAGTTAATGGCGGCCACAGACCGCAGAATCAACAAACTGAATGAGGTTTTTCAGTCTATTCGAATCATCAAGTATTTTGCGTGGGAAGATAACTTCAAAGCCCAAATTCTTCAAATCCGTGAAGAAGAGCTGACATATTTGATGAAGAAGGGTATTTTGTGGTCATGGTCCATTTTCACTTATTTCATTGTTCCGGTTATTGTTACTGTCTTTACGTTTTCAACTTATATTTTTATCCAAAAAGAAACATTGACTGCTCCAGTCGCGTTCACTGCTTTATCAATTTTGAACTTTATGAGAGAAAATCTTGACGAGCTTTCTGATAACTTGACTGAAATTCTTCAATCCAAAGTTTCCTTTGACCGTATCGTCAATTTTTTGGGTGAACGTGAAACTTCTAAATATAAACAATTATTGAACGGCGTTCATCTTTCTAAAGTTCCTCGTATTGGAATCCAAAATGCCACTTTTTCTTGGGAATCTGAAAGTATGATTCAAACTTCAACTAAAGATTTCAAACTTCGTGATATCTGTGTTGATTTCGAAATTGGAAAATTAAATGTAATTGTTGGACCTACTGGAAGTGGCAAGACCTCATTGTTGCTTGCACTTTTGGGTGAAATGGAACTCATTGAAGGTTCCGTTTACTTGCCAGGAGCTCATTTCCGTGACGAAGTTGTACCGAATCCAATCACTGGCCTTGCTGAAACTGTAGCTTACTGTTCTCAAACTCCTTGGCTACTTAACGATACCATCAAAAACAATATTTTATTCGGATCAAAGTATAATCATAAACGATACAGAGCTGTCATTTTCGCGTGTTCCTTACAAAGGGATTTAGAAATTTTGGATGCTGGCGATCAAACAGAAATTGGCGAAAAAGGTATTACACTATCCGGTGGTCAAAAACAACGTGTTTCTCTTGCTCGTGCATTTTATTCTAATTCTCGCCATTTGATTCTTGATGACTGTTTAAGTGCTGTCGATTCCCATACTGCCAAATGGATATATCAGCACTGTTTGGTTGGTCCTGTTGCTCAAAACAGAACTATCATTTTGGTTTCTCACAACGTTGCATTGACTGTTTCTCAAGCTGCCAAAGTCGTGGCATTAAAGAATGGACGTGTTGTTGCTCAAGACACGCCAAAAGCCTTGGTTGATCAAGGACTTATTGAACAAGACTTGAGTGAACCTCCTACTCCTTTTGAAACTTCTAGTGTCGAAAGTCTTGAAGTAAACGCTCTTCCCGATATCCCGATTCGTGACTCTTTTGATAGAGAAGAAGCTGAAGCCGGTTTAATTGTAGAACCAAATGCAGAAGCGGTTATTGAAGAAAATGAAAACGAAGATGAATTTACAAAGAAAAACAAATCTGGAAAACTCATTTCTGAAGAATCAAAAGCTGTTGGCCATGTATCTGCAAGTGTCTATCTTTCTTATTTGAAATCAGTTGGTGGTATCAAGTTTTGGTCCTTCTTTATCTTTTTGTTTATGACTCGTCCAATTATTGATATTGGTCTGTCATATTGGGTCAGAATTTGGACAATGGCTATTACCCATTCCGATAAGATCACAAGTTTGTTAAGTTTGGGATACAATATGAAGGACTATAATGAAAACGGATTAAACGTTGATACTCATCATACATTTATTCATAAATTTTTTGAATTTTTCGAAAACGACACATTCAATACATCGAATGACCAGACCAAAAGTTCTGCATTTTATATGGCTATGTACGTGCTGATTGGTATTGTGTTTGCTTCGTTTTCGGGACTTAATTCAATGTTCAACTACATTGGCGGAATCCATGCGTCTCGAGAAATGTTTGAAAAGCTGCTGGAAAACGTTCTGAATGCCAAAATCCGGTTTTTCGATTCCACACCTATTGGCCGCATTATGAACCGATTTTCCAAAGATGTTGGTGGTATTGATCAACGCATGGCCAACACATTTTCTGGGGTCGCACGCAGCGTAATTGGCGGGCTTTCGACCATTTTGTTAATTTCAGTGGTAACGCCTTCCTTTTTGTTCGTTGCCGTGCTGATTATTGGATTGTTTTATTTGATTTGTGCCTTCTATTTGTCTGCTTCTCGAGAACTTAAACGACTAGACTCGATTTCCAAATCGCCTATTTACCAGCATTTTGGTGAAACGTTGTCTGGTGTCTGTACGATTCGTGCGTACGGAGTCGGTAACTGGTTTATTGACGACAGTTTTACAAAACTCGACAACAACAGTCGGCCATTTTATTACCAATGGTGCACAAATCGGTGGTTGATGTTTAGACTAGATTTGGCAAATTCTTTTGTTTCGTTTTCTACGGCCGCATTGGTTATTTTGCGTACAGGTAAAATCGATGCTGGCTTGGCTGGATTGTCATTGTCATATGCAATGAATTTTAGCGAATATGTTCGGCGGATAGTTCGATTGTATGCAAATATGGAAATGAATATGAATTCTGTCGAACGATTGCTGGAGTACATGGATCTTGAGGAAGAATCAAAAGCAGTGATACCAGGATGCAGACCGCCTGCCAATTGGCCTAGTGAAGGAGCGATTGAAGTTAATAACCTGTCTTTACGATATTCTCAAGATTTACCATTGGTAATTAAAAACGTCAGCTTTACAGTTCCTTCGTTTAGCAAGATTGGAATCGTCGGTCGTACGGGCGCCGGCAAATCGACAATCATTACTGCATTTTTCCGGTTTTTAGAAGCCGAGACTGGATACATCAAGATTGATGGAATCAACATTGCAGACATTGGATTAAAGGATTTACGAGAGAATCTGGCGATTATTCCTCAAGACCCAACTTTGTTCCAAGGAACAGTCAAGTCTAATTTGGATCCGTTTAATCAATATACGGACAAAGAGATTTTCGAAGCGCTTCGACGCGTTCATCTGATTACAGTAGAAAACGGAACAAATAGAGACGACAAAAATAACAACAAGAAAGACAATAACCGGAACGACAATGAGAATTTTGGTTCTTTTAACATTGATACATCAATAGCGGCAACTCATATTGAAAGTAATGAAACTTGTTTGACGCAAAATACCGATAGCAGACAGAGAAGTGAAAATCTGAATGTATTTTATGATTTGGAATCATCAGTGAGCGAAGGAGGAACCAACTTTTCACAAGGCCAACGCCAACTCATGTGTTTAGCACGATCGCTGTTGAAGACGCCACGGGTATTGTTACTGGATGAAGCCACGGCGTCTATTGACTACGAAAGCGATATGCAGGTTCAGAAAACGATTCGTGAAGAGTTTGAACAAACCACGATTCTGACGATTGCCCATCGATTAAGATCCATTGTGGACTACGACAAAATTTTAGTTATGGATGCGGGTCAAGTTGTGGAATACGATCATCCATACAAACTTCTTCAAAACCAAGAATCGGAGTTTTATTCAATGTGTGCAAATTCGGGTGAAATTGATGTACTGATCAAGATTGCAAGTGAAGCATACGAAAATAAGTTTTAATAGTCTTTTAAGAATTTATAAAAAAAAAACATTACTATTTATAAACGATTTGAACTAGAATCTGATGGGCTTCACTGAAAAAGTAGTTTATATTAAATATGTGAATTCATTTGTGCATTGTTCAAAGAGATCGATGGGTTAAATTATGTCTAGGCACAATTGTAAATACTCCAGCAGAGACGTGCGAGCGGTAAATAACAGTCATAATTTTGCAATTATATTTTGGTTACGACTTTGTTACATTACACAATCAATTACACTTTTGCTGCAAGCTACGCTTTCCAAATCAGTCAAACCACGTGACCCATCCGAGCCTTATCTAAATCAGCCAAAAAAGCCAATTTCCGCATTTTTTCGTTCAAGACCGTCGGAGTTTGAGTAAAAGCCGAATCTTTACTAGTTTTGGCCGCCAATGGTCTTATTCGATACCGAAAAAGTTGATGACTCGTTGAGGCCTAAATGTGTCTAATCATACATACTAACCTGAACTACTACAGTGAATCTAATCAAAAAAGCCCGACTCAACGTATCAGCTTTGGGTCAACCGTTAATCAACTGTGTCAACAGACCATTGATTGACTAATAACCAATCTCATCACCCGATCCACTATCATTTAGACTCCAAGTCCCTGTAATTCTGACGGCGAGTGACTCAGCTCCGTTGTTATCGCTACATAATTTCGCGCCGTTTCTTTGATGCCACACGTACGGCTGCGCACGGCGTTGCCAATGACATTTTTTTTTTTTTGTGTGTCAACTCGTGAAATATAAAAACAAAAGCACAAACCTTTTTTTTTTTTTTTTTTTTTTTTATAAATTTCAGTTTTTTATTGTAATTTTTTTTTTTCAAAACCACCAAATTCCAACGTGAATTGAGAATCTTGTCGTCACCATAAAAATGATTGACAATTGTAGTTCAGGGCCCTGGTGGGTTTATGACGATTTGACTCCTTGTTATCGCCATCAGTATGTTGTTTTTGCTTCTTCAATCATCAATTTACCGCTTTGCCAAATTCAATTCAAACTAACCTTTTTTATTATCAATTGCTCATTTCTCATAATCATACAGATATACCCAACTCTATCCTCTTGCTGCTTTGTCCTCTGCTTCTGCTATTTACCTAGCTTTTCGTCTCTTACGCTATTATACCGTTCTTCGTAAACGCCAAGGTCTTACTTTGGCTGCAGTTCCTTCGGCTATTGCCACCGCAACAACTGACCCAGAAAGACGTCCTTTGATACCTTCTGATACCACCGATGAACCTGTAACTTACTCAGGTCTTCCAAATAGTACTCTTACTATCATTGATGATACAATTGATCCTGATTCGGTCCCCGATGACTTTGTTTATACTGAAGATGTGGTTTCTGTAGACCAAGTGTTTAAAGCCTTTGGCCCCAATGGCACCCATGTTCATGACACAAAACCTGCCTATTCCGATAATGCAGACTCTTCTGATACAGCTTCTATTTCTTCAGGCTCTTCTACTGCCTCTTTAAATTCCCAAGAAGCCCAAGACGAATCCAACAAAAAAGATTACGCTGCTCTTTCAGAATCTGGTCATGTTACGCTTGTGACTGTTTTGCGCTCAAATGCTGAACGTGCTCGTTTATTTGTCGAACTCGTTTGTACCACCCTGTTGGTTGCTCTTTCTGCTTCTACCTTTTTCATTCCTGCTGTTCGTAATGAATGGGTTTCTAAAACTCCTGGTCCTTCTGGTTCTCCTGATACTTCATACTCAAACTACTATGGCGGTGGTTATGCTTCTTTGATTGCTATCACTGCTTTTTGGTCTTATGCTTTGCTTCTTGTCATCACTCGTATCTCTCTTATTAAAGCTTCCGTCACTCCTGTCGTTCCTCTTTGGTCTCATTCCACTGCTCTTTATCTTTTTGCTTTCATTTCTTATCTCGTCACTTTTAGATCTGCTATTCTATACCCTTACTCTCGTCAATCCCGTATTTTTAACATTTTGGAATCGTTTCTTGTTTTGGTTTTGTTTATTACAAACTTTACTGCCAAAATTGGCGACAAAGCAAGCAAGCTTTATGTTAAAGGTATTGTTTCCCCTTCAATTGAGCCTATTTCTTCAATCTTCTCTCTCATCACTTACTCTTGGATTGACTCTACTATTTGGACCGGTTATTTCAGATCCCTTACTGCTAAAGATATTTGGGAACTTCGTACTGATGACCACTCATCTTTGGTCCTTACCGCGTTTAGAGCTTTAAAAACTAAGCCCGAAACAAGTTTAACTCTCCGTCTTTTGAAATTTTTCACTTGGCCTCTTGTCATTTCAAACGGCTGGACTTTTATTTACTCTCTTATGAGTTTCGGTCCTCCATTTCTGCTCAAAGCCATTTTAGAATATGTTGAAAACCCAGCTGATACTCCTCGCAGTCTTGTCTGGCTCTACGTTTTTGCTTTCCTCTTTTGCGGTATTTTCACAAACATTGTTCAAGGACAGTCATTGTTTATCGGTCGCCGAATTTGTATTAGACTTCGTTCTATTTTGATCGGCGAAATCTATGCTAAAACTCTAAGACGCCGTGCTACTGT